>KN889170.1:7310-21941 GCA_000934455.1 Apostichopus parvimensis | reverse complement strand
CATTAATAAGCCATCGCAACAGAATTGGCCCGGGTTGTGGAGGGTGAAGTCAGGGGGGGGGGGGGGGGGGGTGAGTGGTGGTTTGGTCATTTGACTGGAACTGCCTATGGAATGAGGGGATTAAATATATTACACAAATGTAATTCCTACCTTGTTGAGGAAACATTAACAAATGATGCAAGCACTTTGGGGGTGTTTTAGCCATTGTTTACTTATTTTAGGTAACCAGCCTCCACAAAAGCAAACTTGTAGCGACTGACTTATGGGTGGCATTCACCAATAACCCTCTCTCAATCCAAGCCCAGACGTCAAAGAAGGATTCTCCAAGTACAGTATGCTTCTTTCACAAGTAGAGGCTTGCATTCTCCTAAACGGTTATGTAGAAACTTCACGATTTGGATACAAGGGTAGAAAGGTACTCAGCTGTGACCAATTTGCTAGCCATTGCAACTGCCATGCATGCAAAACCACAGATAAACAGTCGAAGAAATAGTGACGTGAAGATCATCCATTCCATTTCCATCTTCCACTGCCTCTGACCACCTCAGCTATACAGTAGTTGGAACCCCTGCCTCTGACCACCTCAGCTTGTAACTTACCTTCGCTACCTCCACAAACTTGGTTATGACCTCAGCCCTCTGTCTCGGCGTGTGCCTACTGAGAACCATGCACTGTATCCACTGGGAGATCCCGTTAAAGAGGCCTATCGACCTCTCCAGCTTCAAGTTGTCCCTCAGATGACCTGTCAGGGCATAGCTCTTTAAATCGCCAAACTGGAGAGAGAGATAAAGAGGAACAGGATTTACTGGCTGTTACCACAAATGAGAAAACTATTTACCAATTACGGGTACGGATCAGATCAAAGCTAAGAACTTTCACCAGTTGAATATGCTAGTTTTGTGGTGTCAGGGTTAAGATCCCATCCATGTATCTCTTCCCTCACATGCTCCCCCCAGCCCCCCCCCCACTTTCTCCCAAATTAGCTGAAAATGCTCATCAAAAACCAAATCATCTCATTAGGCAGACTCTTCCCTGTGGTAAGTTTGCTGGTTGTCTGTTAAATTACAATGGAATGCTATGGATATGCTAAAATATTATACGCCTCTTTTTTTTAGTACAAATATTAAACAGAAAAATGCATCTCCCTTAAAAAACATCATATATTTGACATATCTCCTTAACCGTTAACGTACCACAATCATCAAACATAGAAAATCAATTTTTTTTTTATATTAAAGAAGGTTGCGTTCGCATCGTTAGAAACAGAATTTGCTCACTGCAACATGATACAAAGGACATTTCTCCGCTGTGACGAAGTCTGACACTCTCATGTTGACAGAGCAGTTACAATACCGCTTCATTCGTACATAATTTCACCCTTTTTATCATCGTTCAAGAATATGGAGTGTAAATGTGTCGTTGCGTGTCAAAAACGACCTAAGAAAATATTGATTCAATATTTTTCTTCTCATATTTGAGTTTAAAGTCCACAATGTCATAATTGTGTAGTCAACTATGTGCTCTGTGTAATATGGGACAGAATATCATATCATTACTAAAAAAATCTTTCTAATTATGACAAACATTTTTTTTCGTTTTTTCTTGTAACACTTTCTAGTGATAAATCAAAAAAAAAAAATATTAAATTCAGAGTAAACATAGACCAATTTTTTTTGTATGTTAATCAAGTTTATACAGACCTTTAAGTGAGTACATTGATTGTGAAGAGTAAGTGTAAAATTACTTGGAAAGTATGTAGCAAATGACTGGGAATGTTTTATACAATTTATTAATGTGTGCAAAATGTATCAATGTTGTTGTAAGATAGCAAAGGTTAAAAGGACATGAAAGTTTGTGCTCAAATAAAGAACTGACTACTTGACTGAATAAAAGACTGTTCAATTTACTTCTTTTCATATTTAGGAATTAATACATCAAATATTTTTATTCAAAGATAACTAGAACTTGACTACAGATACTGTTTACCATTCCGTTTAACAGTACTGCCATCAAAAGACAAAGCCACAACATTTTAAAATATTTTATTTAGGTGTCAAGTCTAACGACTGTGAGAATAACATAGCGTTTGCGTCCCAAACATTTTAAATTTTCACCTCCATTTTAAGCCTGTCAGATTGAAGAAAAATTTGTTGCAAAAAAAAGACAGGAAAAAAAAAAAAAAAAAAAACAGTTGTCAGATTCAAAAAAAGAAAACTTAAATTATAAGAAGTAAAAACTATATAGAAAGAAAAAGTAAGAGTATTAATTAATTTCAATCCTCACAAAATCTTTTGTCTTCATTACCATTTATCTACAGACAATATGATACTTGTCAATATGGGAGTACCTGGGAGCATTCAACACACACATATACAGTGATTTTACGAGAGGCTTCCCAATTAATCTGCTTCTGCGTTTGTCGTAGTCGCCGTGTCTTACGTCACTTGTGATGGTGAACGACTGAAATACCCTCTTACTGCCATTGATAAATGTATCATATGCCCTTGTTTGCTTGCGCACATTGCAAAAGGTTAAAAAGTGGCAAACAGTTATTTTTAACTTATTGCCAACAAATTAGGCCCAGGATGCAACATCGCCAGAGCCTATTTGCGTAATAAACGCACACCAAGCACTCAGCTGAAATTTAATCAGTCTAACAGTTTGCCGACAATAGACAGCCAATCAAAAGGTTCTCAAAGCGTCGTAATCCTCACCACGATGGGATAACGCCGCTTGTTGCTAGGCAACCAACAATTAAAATTACCCTCTCAAAAGTGAAGGAGAACAAGTATTGGGCTTACAGCTAACACTTTTCAATTTCTAACATTCTTGTTAAATGATGAGGTGGTTCTTGTAAAATCTTTGCCCCACATATCGAGCCGAACCATCGCTACCCAACAGCAGGGTAATGGTTTCAAATTTACCATGTCTCAACTACAGTAGAGTGATGAAAGCAAATGAACTTGAATAAATGCTGTTTGTTGCGGCTTCATATCCAATGTTGCATTTAATCAATAACCTCATGAAGATGGAGGTTTGGGACTAAACATCTCCTACTAAAAAACTACAGGAGCATAAAATATGTAATTAGTTTGTTGAATTCTCATGAAAATGTTACTTCCTCTGAAGTCTAAACCCTACCATGCTTTCAGAGCACATGCACATGATGTATACCTAATTTGCATATTAAAATCTGGGCAGATGATCTTATTATTATTATTATCATTATTATTATATCAAACTGATCAACTAGCTGATAAACACTATTGTGAATCAGAACATGTCATTTAGATTTGGTACAATTTGGTTAATTTACGTGAGCAGAAAAATCTGTTTATATCTGGAAAATGAAAAAAAAAGTTTGTATATAATTAGGGGAAGGGATCAAAATCTTGTTGATTTTGGACAGGTACTTTGTTTTAAACTCAACATTGGTATATTTAAATTTGGAAAGAATAAACCAATCGCATTCCTGGATATCAAAATTCGGGCGTTCCATTGTTGATCATTCCTGAAAGTGTAAAATTTAACGTTATTATAACTCGGACCAATCCACTCGAGTTTTGGGGAAGACAAAACTTTCACAACATGTTATGCATTTCTTCGACAGTATTAGAATATTTCTACACCACGTACACACCACTTTGCACAAGGCTGATATGTGCACAGTGTTGTCCAATAGTATACACATACTGTATAAAGCAGTGTAGCATTGAATTTAAACACCACCCATCCACCAACTGACAAATATCCTTCTTGTTTTACTTAATAGATTTCACCTTAATTAAGATGAAAAAGCTTCCCTTCATCCCATAATATCAGTTACGATATTAGGCTAGCTGAGATTTTGAAAGTGTTTGTCCCGTTGACGACTCCAATGTGTGAAATTATTGGTTGGTGCTTCTGTTGGTAACATCAACATCGAAATAAACAAGGAGGCACAAAATTAAAAAATAAATTATTAAACATTGATTCCCGATTTGGAACAGGGTTATAACACTATACCCTTACAGGCGATACAGTTGCTGATCCAAATAGAAACCACCAGCAAGTTCACTCGTAATAGAGAAGGGCAAGTTAGTGGAGACCAAGGGAAAGATAATCATAATCATAATAAAAACAAATTAATTGTGGGATCAACGAAGAACTAGTACAACTGTTTGGGCTTGCGCAGCTCGAGTCCCTGGATGGTGGCAGCTTTTGAGGTATCACATGACTGCTTTAATACCGAACAGGTCAACACACTTTCTTTTCACTACCAGCTTGCTTTCCTGTACTTACTTGGATCATGCACAAATCACTGACAACAATTGGCAGACACAATGTTTATATCGATATAGTTTAGAATGATATATATGCAATGTCAGCTTTCAATGGAAAAACTTTTTTTTTAAATTCCCAAACCTTACTCCAACCTTGAAATTCGATCCCTGTAATTGGTACATGCAGCTATTAAAAGTCACTAATAATGTTTGGCATTAAATATGCTAGAGAGTCCAATAATGGTCACTCATGTTAAGAAAGTTGGCTAGAACTTTTAACATATAGGCCTATATACAGCCACTCGTACAGCCAAATTTTTCCTCACTGAGACAAATTAAATATCTTTACCTAATTTATATTTATTATTTTATTACAACTTTTATTTTAATAAAGTATATTTATTACTACTCCTCAATTTGTGGGAAATAATTGGTTAGGATCAGAGACTCAATTCTGAGCATTTTGACCTTTGACTCTATTTCTAGAATTAATTAATATTAATGTTTGAATACTCACATTGACTCTCCTGAATATTTTGTATTCCAGGTAAGTCAGGTGATCGGCCAGCTCCTTCGGTTCCACTCTATTGAAGACCAGGGAGACTTTCCTGTTGGTTCGGGCTGACGGGTGTCGGACTGAAATGACCCGCATCCAGTCATAGGAGGGACTGCAGGGGAAGGGAGGGGGTGGACAAATAAAAAGATGTTATGATTAACATCAGAGCTAAATGACAATTAGTTTGTTACTTTTGTGTTTATAAAAGTTAAATCTATCACACCCATTTATACACACAAAATAATAGTAGTAGGACTCCCCCCCCCCCCCCAGCCACCTCCCCTCCTCACCCTCCATCATACTGTGTTTAAGGATTTATAATGCTGGATTCCAAAAGTCAGAGAAAATATGCTCACTCTTAAACATTTCCCCCAAAAATCCAGACCAAAAATTACTGTTTGAAAAAGAAATTTAACAATCCTACAGAAAACTCCTGGTGGTGTTGGTCGATCACCAAACCCCAGCCCTAGTTTCTTTATTCTATCAGTTTCATAAATGAAAAAAATAGTAACATTTGATTTGAAAAGTTTGGTATAAAGTACATACAGGAAAGTAGTACATATTATGTAAAACCATAGCCGTAGGAGGCGGGGGGGCTGCAGCCCCCCCCCCAACCAAAAATTTTTGTGAAAATTCGGGCAATATGCTGAGAACTTTTCGGGCACCTACTGAAAGAAAAATAATTTGTAATGTGTTTTTCAATGGTTAAACTGATATTATTATGATCATTATTATTGTAACAACTTCCACAATAATTCTAACCAATATGGAAGGGTAATAACACGGCAAATGATTGTATGTTATTAGCATGCGATGTAATAACCGATGCATGCCTAAGTGATATGCACATTAAAATGTTGAACGCGCGTGGAGCGCGCGAAAAATTTTGATTATATTTTTCGGGCAAGTCGTTACAGCCCCCCCCCCCCCCAAATCATATTGGGCTCCTACGCCTATGTGTAAAACCTTTACATAGATATCAAGTTATGGAACTTGACATAAGGGACAGAAATATGGTAACTGCCATGATCCTGATATCCAGACAAAAAACCGGTTTTTGTCAACTCTGCTTAATTTTATGGATCACTAGGAACAGAATCATCAATGCTTATTATTAGACTCTGGAGATAACATTTCATCCAAATTTCCTTTGGTGTTTATTGTCTGAGGCCGATTCCGGAGAGAATTTTCAATTTATGAGGGTTGATCAAACAGTAGGTTGTCTGACATCACAAACAAATTTTATGTAGTATGTTTTTTTAATAAATGCACATCACCCATGGTAACCAGTCACCCTGGATGAGAATTGGTATTCATTTAAACCTCCCACAATATCAGAGAGCCTGGGATAAGTCACTCAACTGTTGGTAGCTGTATATTGGTCGTGAGAGATTAGTTTAATATGCTTCATTAGGTAGTTTGTATTAAGTAGGTAACTTTTGTTGGAAGTCTCATTTCATGTTAGCGGGTTGAATCCTATTTGAGCTGTATTAAGAGCTTCTTTTTGGACAAGGATTGTGGTTCCAAAGACTTTGGTATATAGTAGAGATATATATCTATATATGTATATATATATACTTTGTTTCTTTGGCAGAAAACACTGCAAGGAGGATTTGAAACATGTACATTTTAACACCAAAACTGAGGTCAAATAAATTAACAACAGTGGAGGGGGTGGGGGAGGGGGGATGGAGCTTGTGGACCCAGTCAAGAGTATAAAAATTATGCAAGATACCTGAAGATCAGACCAACCAAATGCCTCCCCATTCACCAGCAAGCTGGTTTTAACTACATAATTATATCCTCCTCCATCCAAAGTTTCCCCTCCCTCTATCCCAACTTTCCGCACCCCCTTGTGTAAGATACACACTACATACCTCATGTCACTTCATATAGTTGGCATTACCAGATTTCTGCTCTTTGACAGTGTTGTACATGACATACCTTTCAACACCAACAGGAACATGAACCCTAATTATATTAGTGCTTACGCTTTAGAGCTTATTTACTCTAGCTAACATCTATTTTTAGCATTTATTGGCAAGGACTGTGGCATGTGTTGATTAATTACATTGCTGGGTAAGGAGAAGGGTTCTTTTTCCCTGAAACAGGCACTCTGGATGGCTGAGAGTGTCACTGTAACGAAACACACTTCTTCGATCATGTTCCCTTCATTATAACAAAGAGCATCCTGTAAACACGCTTTGACAGTGATTAATGGTGCGAACAGAGTTTTAGCTACCCTTGAAAAATCTTGTCTACTACAGATTTAAATTTCTTGGAAATCGAGGGGCGTGCAATCAAATATATATTGACACATTTCCAGTGAGGAGAACAGATTATTGTTTAAATGAGATCATGAAATATTTAACAACCAGAAAGCCAGTTGGCTTTGTGATTCCTTGCCATATAATTTGCTCACAATTCAAAATAGCTATCTGATTAATGTAGAACAAGTGAGTTACATTTGTCCAAGAATCAGTTGAGAACCAGAAAAGAATCGAGAGATTACCAGCTCTTATTTGTAGCACTCCATTGTGGGCATCAACCATTTCATTCAGTGGTATTATAAAGGATTTTACAGTGTAGCATTCCTATTCAAAAAATGTTTCAATATCCAAAAAGAACAGTCTTCCTTTGTGAAAAATAGACACACATAGATGAATGAAAGGATATTTCTTTTACCAATTTTAGGCTAGCAACTCATCTCTGCTAGCAACCATCCCTTTAAATAATTGTTATTAATGAATGAGAGTTACATGACTTTGTTTATACACTATGAATATTTTCACAACTTACTGGCACTGCCAGAGTAAAACTCATCTGGCATAAACTACAAAGAGAATATGGCCAATTTTGAGACCATTTGAGATAACCTTTGACCCCTGAGGCAATTTTGGCACCATTTGAGATAACCTGTTGACCCCTTGAAGCTCAGAGGGTGAAAACTGATAAGAGCCCTTATGAATGTGTTAAAGCAAGACCATCAACTCTTAGAATCAGATTCATTTCCTGGATGACTTTGTTTTGTTGAAGACCTAAAACTAAACTGAACTTCACTAAATGAAAATCATAGCTTTGGAGAAGGCACATATTAATTGTAGCTTTAATGTTGAAGTTATCATGTTTAAAAGGTTCTCAGACTTTGACGTCTGTTGACCTCATGTGGTCTTTGACCTCTACCAACTTCAATCGGATTCTTGCACTCTCCAAGCTGGATCTACATACTATGTATGAAGTTCAAGAAAGATGTATTTCTTGAATTTCATCATTAACAAGAGTTTCAGAGTTTGACTTAAACGTTGACCACAAAAAGACCTTTGACCTCCACCAATTCAACAGGGTTCTTGTACTCATCAAGCTGGATCTACATTCCAAGTACCAAATCCAACACAAATGTTCTTTTGAGCTATCGTGTTAACAGACTTTTGAGCTCTGTTGACCCAAAATGACCATCGAACTTCACAGAAAAGAATAGGATTCATGTACTCAATACTTATGAGGAATCCACATGCATACCAAGTATGAAATTTGGCCACCAGGAGCTTTTTGAGTTGGTGTTAGCAAGCGAGTGTCTCATACACACATGCACCCACGCATACACCCGCCATCACCATCGCATAGATTTCTTCTGCCTCCAGCAAGGAATCAAAGACCTTGTTCAGCAATTAACCATGGACAGATATTAATCATAGCATGTAGTATAGACCATAACAAAATTAATCTTCATCAACAATTTTTTCCCCTTTTTAAATGACTTGCAGTATTAGTCAGTGCACTTAAGTTTCCCAGCCTCCAAATAAAATATGTTGAAATATGTAGGCAGCCAGCAGTGGCCTTAAAATACAAAAAATGCATAAAAAGGGTAGTACGAGTTGAGACTGGCGTAAACTGTGAACAACGTTTGAGACTACAATGACCAAATAAGGCAAATTCAAGCATATAAGAATAGGCATATGAAGTATGCCGTATCATAACAATCTCATTTGGCTGTATAGCAGTATTGGTATTACCATGATTGCTTCTGTAAATGTGGCAAGAGTTAGTTACATGAAAAAGAAATTGTAAATTTATCCTTAAAGGTTGGATCAAAACATGGCAACACTTGCAGACACAGTTGGTTTCCATTGCAGAAGAGGTACCTAGGCCACAAGAATTGCTAGGTAGGTTGGAAGGCCTATATGTTTTGGAGACAGGTAAGAGGGGGCATGAAGCCAAGCATTCAAAAATCCACAAATGTCCACAGTTTCCAGAATACTCTAGACATGTACATAGGTGTAGGAACAGGGGGACCTGCCCTCTCCCCCCCCCCCCCCCCCCCACTTCCACTTTGCAAGTAAGGAAAGGAACATGCTTCTACTTCTTCTCTTTACCCCTTTAGAAATGTTTTAGAAAGTGTTTAGAAATTTAAAACTTGGGAAAAAGATAATAAAAGGAAAAGTAACTTACACATTGGAAATGTCAATGATATGATGGAGCTGGGAATTTCCTTCTGTTTCTAAGAGATTCTGGAACTGACTCATTGTACTTGAGAGACCAGAATCTAAGTCAAAATGAACAGGAAAGTTGGAAATCCAGTACCTGTGAAACATTAAAACATAGACGAGAATTAGTCAATGATGAGCCTAAACTGTTCAAATGTTCATATCACCACTCTATTAGGAACCACTTGCAACAACCAATCAGAGTTAAGCTTAAAATGACATCGATGTTTGCTAATTGTACACCAGGAAATATAATTGGCTACAACATACTGTAGTATCAAGGAATGGTCCATAGTCCTGTATGCACTGGTGAACACTGAGAAGTGACCACTGAATGGCAGTATTACATTCATCAAATTATATACTTTAAATTATATAATTATATACTTATAAACATTATTTGCAAAATCAAGATATAAATAATGAAAAATACTAGGTATTGGGGAGGAGTTAAATGAATTCAAAGGTAGAGGCTTAGGTGATAAGACCTATGTGCTTTCCTCAGACTCTTCCTTAATATATAATACTTCCCTGAAACAAATTCCTGGTTAATTTACAGATAAATATAAGTCACTGCTCTGCAAGTTTGATTCTATTCCGACTACTAAATATCTTGTCAAATCCATCATGTTACCACGGAGACTGCCAAATGGCAAACTACAGATCTGATTTTAATAGATCTGGGGCCATATTAACATTTAACTTTTATGCGCTGAATGTGGGTCCTTCTGCTTAGGTTCCATAACCTAGCTCTTTCCCAAACAATACCAACTATGAAACTGGCACTACCATCCCTCAAAGGCTGAACCCCTCCCCCTCCCCCCTCCCCCCGACCACTATCCTCCCACTCACTTTAACATCCAGAACCACATGGAGACACTTATGACAGATTTATTCATGCATACCTTTTCAACCGTCCATGTTCACATGAATAACCGCGCTGACTGGCTGCATGAACTATTAAAGCTGAAACACACACCTTATGGTGAAATGCTTCTCGTATCAATGAAAGCCACAGTATTGTACTTTATTCATCTAGGGTAGTTGAAATGAAAGGATTTGATACAACCCTGGATATAATTATCAACCACACAGAAAATAAAAAAAGAAAGAAAAAAAAACCCATAGAATACACAAACACACACAAACACCACACACACATAACCAGACCCAAATTTTGACTTGAGGGTATGACAACAAAAAATTTACCTAGGTAAGAATAAAATCCAATACCTTACACATACAATCATTCACAAGATGCATTAGAGCTTCTATTTGATGGAGTTCCCTAATGACAACTCGTTCCAAAGATCGTTAAGATTTAGTGAGGCCTGTATCTTCTTTCACTGTGGCAGTCGCAGAAAGATGACTAGAAAGTAAGACACGACTGAGTTCATTGATTTAGAGAAGAAAAAAAAACATTTACCTGTGTTTTTTTTACGTCGCATGTGAAGACGAGCTAGTTTCACGTTGACCAAGTCGTCTCTGTGTTATTCTATAGACGTTTATATCACAAAGCTATGAATTTCCATCAATAAAGCCACATTGATGCCAGGACTACACAAATAGTAACATTCATGTTTGTTTGGAGAACCATCTGCATTGTCTGTACATAATTAGTGATCTATAGAAATGATTTAATGTCATCAGAACAGTTGACTCGGTCAGATTACCAACATACTACACACCAATCTTAATATTAATTTGAGATTAAAACAAACATTTAGATCTATACTAGATAAGGGTTAGAATAGATTATCCTATCAGTTTATCAGTTCTAACTTATCTCTAAATGACTATGAACTACTGAAAATGAAACAGACCAACAAGAGCTAAAGATAATTTTTAAAAGTTCTCTGAGACAAAAAACAAAACAAAGAAACTTTAATAATTCTGTCACAACGAAGTCACCAGTTGGCAGAAGGTCTGTCTTGTTCCTTGTGACACGTGAGCGAACCAAATCAAAAATTGAATGCCAAGGAAACATTTTTTACTTCCGTTGAGCTTGACAATATCCAGATCAAGTGAAAAGACGTTTTGCTATCAAACGTATCTATAAAACAGTCAGCCAGAAAACAAGCTAGTTTAATATGCCGCTGATTAACTTTGGTAAAAACAATAAATTATCAAATGAGGATGAATCAGAGAAGAACTAAAATATGTAGAGAAAAAAATATTTATACACACAATTAACCTGAGACTAATCTACATAGAGAAAAAAAATCTGTGCAGGTTAATGTGTTTTACTATGAGATATATCAGGGCCTGCTGTTTGAACCTATTCAAAGCTGTTAGAATGAAAAATAGGGAGACAGACTCAAACTAACCATGCTCAACCTTTCTTCAAGACTATAAAAAAGGACATTTTGGCTTAGAAAACGAAAAAGAAAACCCCAATATTCCTTCATTTTCAAGTCTTATGTGATCATTTGAAATGAGATAACTGGAGCAGTTTGTGTCCTGCTTGTAAACAATCAGATGTAAATGAACTGTGCGACTTCTCATTCACAATATGAAAACACAGCAAGGTTTCTTTCATTTTAAAGAAACATTTAAGGCTTGATCGTTTTTGATTGATTGTGTCATGACGCAATTTCGCAGCATCCGTGACGAATCATTTACGAGCAATCTGAGAGTCACCGAAGTCATCAGGTTTTTTTCATTTAATCCTGAGATCTTCGAAGTAGATCCATGACAGACCTATTAGGAGGATGGATTTCTCCGAAACGAAACCGTTTTAAAAAACAAAAACGTAATGAAAAGGACAGAATGTCAACACTCGGGAGCTCTATACTGATATGCAAAGATAGTACTTTATTGACAGTAAAGGCACGGTTCAAAATAGATGCAAAAATGAAAATACTTTTTGTTTCATCTCATAAAGTTATTTAGGACGGAATAAAAGTGTGTCAAGTAACTCACTGTAAGGTATTAAAAATAACAAGGACATTGCTAAGAACGTTGTGTCTAACTTTAATCATTCGTGGTTTATCAAAGGGCAACTTTAGGGTCAAGGGTCACTTAAAACGACATATTTGAACCATTATTACTGACTCTTAGAGAGCTGACATAGAAGATATCAGACATTGGGATAAGCTTGTACCTTGAAGCTTGAAATTGCTATAGGCTTATATTGAAAGTACCTGCTTGAAAATACTTTGCACTTTGTCTTCAAGCAACTCACAATACTGTAATTAGTTCCAAAATTACAAAGACGTTGTCAGTGAAATATCATTCGTGGATTATCAAAGGTCAAGGTACCTTGACCTTCAAGCTTTTACTTAGGCTTATATTGAAAGTACCTGATTACAGTACAACTGCTACATTTATACATGCATGCTACTGTATGAATGCATGGCGCATTTAAATTACAACCATGCAGCGAGTATTAAAGTGGCATTAGTTTATTGACAAGGACGACACAGAAATCTAGAAATTATGTAAGGAAATTGATATCTCAGGAAATGTATCAGGAATATAGACATAGGACAAAGGTCAGTTTAGGGTCACCAGAAGTAATTTCATCAAAGTGATCACATTTTAGAGACATTATTGATTTATCTCTGCTTTATGACAAAGAAATTAATGTAAAAGTGAACAAAACAAACATTTAACACATACTTTAATATTAACTTTAAAGATGTGACATCTCTGTGGGAAAGTACAAAAAAGGATGCATCCAGAATTGAAATCAGATTCACTGCTAACGTCAATTTAGAGAAGTGGGTAAGAGTGAGGGTGTGGTGGGGTTGGGGTATTTTCTCTCATTTCTAAGAATAAAAACATGTAGGTAAGGGAGATGTAAAAACAAAGGATAAAATATTCATCTCTTTTTCCTCATTTTTGCGTTTTTATCCCTGTGTTTTTCTCTTTTTTATAGTGTTTTTTTAGAGCAGATTTTTGCGGTAGAGCGCGCGTATTCACCTGTGTGTGATTTTCGCATTTTTGTGTTTTTTTTTTTTGGTGTGAGAGTGTTTGTGATTTTTTTTTTTTTTTTTCTGTGGTGTATCCTAACATGTTACTTTCGAGTAACCATTGCCATAGAATCAAAATATCTTTGTTGTATATAGTGTTTCTGTCTCATTAATAGATACAAACAATTCTCCTGGTGGCAAGATAATGTAATGTGTGAACTAAAGAAAAAACGACATATTGCATGGACTTAAGAAATAAATAGCATGCTTAATGTAAATGCAGCCACATGTGAAGAAACTGGAATAAGGACTTTACAGCGTCCAATACCGAAAATATTCTCTTGACTCGCATATGTTTTTTTTTTTTTTTCTAAAGGTAAAACAGCAGTTGAAAGAAAAATTGGTGGATATGAACGATGAAAACCATACATCATCCAGGAGAGGGTAAAGGTTGATGGCACGGACAATAATCCCTGGATTACGCCTGTTCATCCAAGTTTAACTGTTGACGAAATCAAACTTTAATAGGCACAATCAACAAGAAATGCAGGCCTCAATATTATACTAAACCACATCACAGCATAACAATTATGTTTTTTATTCCTTCTCCACTCTGCTATAACATTGCAAAAAAAAAAAACCGACTTGTTCTTGGTTGAAATTACAATCTTCCACCATTGCCATTGTTCCCTGTGATGATCGATTGTGAATTACTTGGCCCATTATCCACCATAAATGGCAGAAAGATAGAGAAGAAAAGGAGACCCTGATTATCTACGGCTCTGTGCACTGCTGCATCTGCTGAATATCCCCGCAGCCTTAATTGAACTAATCAATTTCTACCATGTTAAGAAGCGACTGGGGAATACAGCCAAAGCTGTTTGAGAACCAACGTTCGTATATACTGTAGCTCTCTGGCACAGAGAATCACGTATAGGGTCGAGCTCTCTATTTTTCACAGGAGCAGACAACGGAGTCGTAGGTAATGTAATAGAAAGGTGTTACGGTTAGACTGCGTATATAGATAGATCTATATAGTCTATGTACTACACATGCTATATATTGTACAGATCACATAGAGCAGAGCAGAGTCATATTCTTATGTAGTCTATATGGTTCACACCATATTATCTGGGCTAGTTGCTTGACCTCCGAATCAATTCCATGTATAGGAAATATTTGACAAATCTGTCATTACTCACTTTCGCTATCTAGAGCCACAAAAATAAAAGTATATTTCAAGATTTAAAAAAAAAAATTAATATTATTTTTGAAATTTTTTTGAGCCTTTGTCAGGATTTTAGATATCATTGTATGTGACTCATCCAAATTATTTCTCTATCTCCTAGTGTGAATACACTTTTATACTACTTTAGAGTGTGACACATACTTTTTTGTGGGGGGAGGGGGGGGGG
>KN889169.1:21304-36362 GCA_000934455.1 Apostichopus parvimensis | reverse complement strand
GTTTTAAAAAATTTCAAAATTGTTTTAATGTGAAATTTTGTTTTTACTTTGTTTTGTTTTGAAGGGAATTTACATTTCTGATGTGTTAGTCATCATTTTTTTAAAAATTTATTTTAACTTTTCCATGCACACTATGTATAGTTTGATTGCGAGCATGTATTTACCCTTTCGGGAGAATATAATAAAGTTGAAATCAAGGTCAAAAGTTATGGGCAACATGAACAATCATTGGAAGCAGACTATGCCACTGGTTGTTACCCCTACTTTATTAGAGGGACCAATTCAGATGTTTGTGCCCTAGTTACATCACCTCCGAAGGGAAATTAAAGAGCTGGCTTTGTCCCTAAATGAAAGCTTCACATCGCCGACCAAACAGGGAAATGAGCTTCGCCAAAGTTTCACCAGCTTTTTGAAAAACGGAGGAAACTGATGGCATCTCTGATTGAATGCCGTCTGCACCGAAGACAATATAACACCAAATGATACTCTTAAGTTTATGTCTAGGACACAGTAGATAACAAATATGGGGAAAAAGTTTTTCTTACTTCTTTTCAGGACTGCCCGTTATTGCACCCTCATCTTCTATTTCAGTTTTCATGATTGCATCTTTTAGTTCCTCTGTACCTCTCTCATCCTCCAATCCCTCATTTGTAGCAGCAGCTGATGGTTCCTTTCTACTTCTTTCTGTCACATCACCATTTTGTGTTTCATTTGAATTTGTGACAGCTGTCACAGTATTCATCTCAATCGTGCTCTCTGCATCACTTTCTTTCACGACATTTTGATTCGGGGAGCCATCGTCGATCGGACGGTCGCTCTCTAAACCGTCATTTGTTGTGTGACTATTTGTGACACCACTACGATGTGTGACATCGCCGTTTGTGACACCACTGTCGTGTGTGACATCACCATTTGTGACCCCACTACTCTTGTTACACACAAATCCATAACTACCACTTGCCACAAGTTGCATTAGGCTCTGTTTATTGGAGACAACAGCCTCTGGGTTTGAGCTAGACTTCAGATCCTTATCGTTAATGACATCCTCTGTGACAGCATCCTTGCTGTCGCTCCCCCGAGTTACTTCAGTTTCTGCCCCTTCTTCCTTTTTTGTGACACCATTGATTTCACCTATGACCTCTGCTCTCCCCTCTGCCTGATTTCTATCTTTCCTTCTCTCCGAGTCCGAGTGTTCACTCACCGTCTCCCAGCTGCCTGAGGACGACGACGATGACGACGAGTCCGAATCTGACCGATGGAACGGATATTCTTCATCTATCCAGTCGCCTTCATCTTCATCGCTACTGCTGGAGATGGAGCTCTGTGTGTAAAAGAAACCGTTACTCAGTTCCAATCTTGTTGAAAACAAAAATGTAATAAGCAGACTACAACTTGACTAAATTTAAAAAAAATATTCTGTGAAGTTAAATGTTTAATAACATGTTACTTTTAGATCTCACTACTTCTCCCCTTTTCCCTCCCTCAGACTCTGTGTTGGATAGACATGGTAGAACTTACAAAAAGGGCAGCGGCCCACAACAACCATAATAATACACAGCCACAGCCCTACTACTACTACACTCAAAACCTCACCAATCACAATAACCATCATCATAATTAACGAGGGAAGGGGAGACCCCAACACCACCCAACATGTAAATCCCATTCATCACAAACACAGCCACACACCCCATTCTCAATTTTATTTCCTCCATCTAAAGGAAAATTGTAAATTTGCCTCCCCGTCAACATTTGAAATCCTTTGCACATCACTGCACGAAGCAATAACAACAAGATCCAAAACAACTATCACCACCAACACATCCAACACCACATATCCACTACACATCCAGCACCACAAACTCCAATGCACATCCAACACCACAAACTCCAAGGCACATCCAACACCACAAACTCCAATGCACATCCAACACCACAAACTCCAAGGCACATCCAACACCACAAACTCCAATGCACATCCAACACCACAAACTCCAATGCACATCCAACACCACAAACTTCAATGCACATCCAACACTACAAACTCCAATGCACATATAATGAACATCTGACCAACCCTACAACTCTACCACATCCACACCAACCATCCCCCACCACACCCAGAGAACAAGCATGCCAACAATGCAACACCAAATGCGCATCTGACCAACACTGCAAATCTACCACATCCAAACCACACCAACCATCCACCACACCCAGAGAACAAGCAGCCAACACCACAACACCAAATGCATATCCCATCAACACAACAACTCTACCATGTCCAAACGACACCAACTATCCCCCACCACACCGACAGACCAAGCAGCCAAACCACATCAATTTGAATAAGGTAGGATTAAGACAGAGATAACATATAATACCACCATCACAGCAATAACAAGCAAGATAATAAGTCAGTGACAAAGGACTAACACTTACTCCTCCTTCTAGCAAGTAGAGGTCCTGAGGGTGCACGGCTGACTCTGAGCCATCAACCCAGGCTACCAATACCTTTCCATCCTCCGTAACCCATCGGACCTGCACATGAAAATCACGACATTATCACATATCTCAGGTAGCAAGAACGTCGCAGAAACAAAATTTTCAAATTTTATTAACTAATTATAAACTTATCCAGGTAAGTTAATATAGTTTAGTTATTACCATTTACTTTATATTAAACTTAACGTATTATAACTAATCAAACTTTGTTCGAGGACTACGAAAAGTATTTGTGAGTTGTTCGCAGGTATTGTACATGTCATAGAACAACATTGCGTAATTGATTATGTATGCTGAATATCTAGTACAACTAATGAGCCCAAAGGCCAAAAAAAAAAATGCTTTCCTGCAAGTTGAGGATGCCTCTATTGCTGAATTTTAATACAAGGAATGAGTAAAAATATGATGAAAGCTGGTCATGGGTCTCGAAGGCAGCGTTAAACCTCTCGCCATGAAGTAATACTTGGAATGGGACTATTTTGTAAGGCTTGCTTCATTCTTGTTAATACAAAAACGTGTTCAAAATTCTTGACATGGACCATCGCTTTTCAAACCAAGCATCAACACCATACCTAGACCTACCACACTTTAAAAGCTTCTTTCTATAGCTACACTAGCGTAGCTACTTTTGCATGTAAGGTGCCGTTGTGGTTGTAGTTGCATCGAACAGCTGAGACTAACCAACGGCTGATTGTGACTGTTTGGATCAAAACACTTCACAAACATTTGTACGCGTACAGAACATTGCTTGCAGGTTTACCATACGTAGGGAGTGCCTCTGATGCTTTTTTTACCCTTGAAGACTTTTTGAGTAGTGTCCAGATTTCTAAGTAGTTCCAACAGAGTTGTAATAAATATGGTGGAAAGGGATTCTTGATTTAGCCATCCAGCTACTCAGATTGTAAATAGTAACAGTCTTTCAACTGGAATGATCGAACAAGACACATTGCTTTTGAACTTAAAATCTGGGTACTATTTTAATGTCAGCGATATTAGTGTTAATTTTTCCCCACAAAGTGATGGGGGAAGGGGTGAGAGAGTGGGGGGGGCAATGCTGGGCCGTAACAATTCGTCCTCCTTGGATAAAATATGGTCATGCTGCTTAAAGAGTTCATCTCTTAAGAAGAGGAAAATGGTTGTGCGAGGCAACCAGCTATGTTAGGTGACAGTTTTATTGTAGAATTAGACTTGTGATGATGATAACATTAATACACACCTGGCCTGCCACAGGTTGCTCCTTGGCTTCGTCGTCACTCTCTCCTTCAGACACGGGCACTGTGCTGTAGGCTATCCTCACGACCGTCTCCCCGATGTTGATTTGAAAATCAGGGTGAGCGAGCAGATCATATACGCTGACTTCCTCCGTTTCGATAACCTCCGGGCTGAATAACAGAAATGACAGCAAAATAAAAATCAAAGAACACATGTGCTCAGGAAAATTTGAGTGCCGGGCAGATTGTGCGGTAGTGTGATCCACACCCTGGGAGAGGGATCTCATCGGTGGGGTACCCCCTCCCCACTGGAAAATATTTGCACATGAAGTATGCTTAGTTGGTGCTATTTTTCCTATTCTGTGCCATATATTCTCCAAAATTTTGGTTATGGTAAAATTTGTTAAATTATCATCAAAAAAGTGCCGGGCGGAAATGTTTAAAATACTGTTTGTGCTGGGCCGCATTCAGAACAGCTGGGCGCAGCCGCCCGGTGCTTCCCAGTGTGAGCACATCCCTGGCCATCATTTGGAACCTGCCATGATAAATGTTTACACTTTCTCTATTTTTGTCTTGCATTTTTTTGTTTTATTACATACGATACTACAAAACACATACACAAATTTTTTAAAGGTTGTGCTAGTGTTAGTGAAAGGTATTTCCAAAAGGACTAAAAGATGCAAATGTCACGTACAACTGTTCAGGGCATAATTTATCCTGGACCCCAGTGCAACATGCTATACAAAATGGGCAATTTGCTGTACAAGCGTAAAGTTGCATACAGGTCTTTGTACACAGGAACCATGTAGTATTTTATCAGAGACAGAGTTCATAGCCATCGAAACTTCTCTGCAAAATTCGAACATGAATTTATTCCCTGCTGTTCTATTTATTTATTTTACAAAATTTCTATAGCGCCTTATCCAATCAGAAATTGCTCTAAGGCGCTTTACAGTAAAATACAAACAAACATGATATACAAATATATAAATCGATAATGTATGGTATAAAAAGGGTAGAGAATTTGTTATATACAATCTGACAATAAATTGTATAAAAACTGCAAATGGAAAATCGAAAATTATACAAACAAATTCTTAAAATTTAAAATATATATAAATGTGAAAAATTTTAAATTTTAAAAGCGCTATAAATGCAAAATGGAAAATGCGTTGTAATAATGTGACAATATAAATAGTATAGAAAGCACGGTTAATGGAATGCAGATCTAAATAGAAAGGTTTTGACTAGTTTTTTAAATTCATCTATATTTTTGGCACACTTAGCTTCCTCCGTTAAACTGTTCCATAATGTCACAGATGAGTAATCGAAACGCCTGTTACCGTATGTAGAAGTTTTAATGGATTGGTAAGTAAGGACTTGGATTCTGAGCGTAGAGATCGAGTAGGCTTGTATTTTATGAATTGATTCAGAGAGGTAGATAGGGGCCGCTAAACCATTAAGTGACTTATATGTATATAACAGAATCTTATAACTGAACCTGCAATGAATAGGCAACCAATGTAAGTCACGTAATACAGGTGTAATATGCTCATGTCTACGAGTGCGACTTACAAGCCAGCCGGTCAGCTTGTGAGGCAGGCCATGTAGCAGGGCATTGCAGTAATCCAGTTTTGATGTCACAAGGGCATGGATTAAAGTCTTACACGCATCATCTGAGATATACCTTCTAATTCTGCCAATATTTCGGATCTGCCAATAACAGGATTTACAGATAGAGTCAACTTGATTATCCATATATTGATGGAGGGCTCCTCCGAAACTCTTAGCACATCTTGCAAATCGACAGTTAATTATGTCGTTGTTCAGCTTTTCAGATCTTCTGGATCTGGATATAACATGAGTGGGGCCAAAGAGTGGGGGAGGATGAGGAAAGGGGGGATAATAAGGTAAAACATGGTAGAAAGCAGCATTTAAGCCAGTTGTTGTTTTTCTGACTCGATTTTTACAACCACAAAGGATATTAGAATGCCATAAATGATGACTTACACATTACTCTGTTGAGTTGGTTTCCTGATCCAGCGGACTACACAAGTTCTTTGATTGTATTCCAAACTTCTTACAACGCCATAGACATTCTCTTGCGTATCTGTTGAAGTCACAGAAAGATACTGAAAGCTGTCGGTTGCTATTGGTTACACATTTACCACCAATCAGCTCTTGCTCAAGGTAATCAGTTGTGTTAAATAGTGATAATGATAACGTCTGCCCCATGTGTTATATGTAACATGAGGGTGGAAATAGGGGCAACTGCCTGGAACATGTTGACATGCTATCATTGCATATATTTAATTTACAAAGTGACAACATTTCTAAAATTATTATACATGTTTTAAACATGATGTAACTACACTTTGGTACCAAATTTACAATTCTTTGTTTTTTTTCGTTTCAAGTTAACCAACAACACAAAAGTGACTGCGAATTTATATTGATGTGTGGAAATTATATGGATGTGTGCCGAGTGTTTCCATCATTTATGGAGTGTTTCCATCATTTATTTTCCATGTGTTTCCATCATTTATGGAAATTATATGGATGTGTGCCGAGAGATTGGCTTCGGTCAGCTTGCGAGTCTATAAGCCTCCATGGCTTCTTTCGCGAGTTCCTGCTTGCGGGAAGATCACATATACATACATACATACATACATTTATAGACACATTTTGGAATGCATAGAACTTTCTTGAGCACTAAGAGTGGGATTCAAACCTGTGGCCTAAGTGCTAACATATTTGCATGATTGCAGGAAGTGTTAACTGCAAACACAACCAGGAGCTTCATTATCTGACAGGTTAAAAAACGATAGAAACCAAAATGCATATTCACCGTTGCCCTTGGTTACAAAATCTCCTGGAAAGAAATGCATATCTTCAAGCAGATCAACAGGTGTCAGCGTTGCAGCTTCAATGTTCATTCCCATGGAACCATCCTAAGATGACAAGGTAGAGAACCCTTTGTGACAGACTGCTCATTAGAACTATCAATTGCAGGTTGCATTTCAATATCATTTTACATTTGCGACATTATTCTTCACATTCAAAACCACCGAGTGAGACCATTACTTTGCTGTTTGATAAACCCCAACATGATTTGAGTTGAGCTAACATTAGCTTAACTCTGTTAAGAGAACCTACAATACATGTTCATCGGCTTTCTTTTCCATTCTTATCCATGATGTAAACCATACCATAACTTTGGCTTAAACCAACCCTTTCTTTTTGAAAAGTGGTCCGGGACTTATGAGGCAGTAATGTTCAGATTCAATACATTTACCCCGATTCCTGGGACAAATCATCTAACATCCTCATTATTGTGCATTCAAAGACCCTCCTCATGATGAAAAATTTAGAAAATAAACACTTTCTGATATTTTGGTGGTTCATCTAAAAACTAACAATTTACCAGCACACTGTAATGTCTTAGAATGAACAACCACCTTTAACTTTTTCCACTTATTGTTGCAAAATATGTTTCACTGAAAGACAGAAATATTGTCCCTATTTGATATTATTGTCATTATTGGACGTGCTTCTTTGCATAACATACAATGCCTAGCTGTAAGCTGATTGTCGCTTTAAGCGATATTAAAGAGATATATACAGCAGAAAAATATTCAGAGGAATGCATGGGGGCTCTGGTGAGTTGTGCCTCAGACTAAATGGAAAATCCTGTGTTGTAGGCCTAAGCGTTTCTAGACCATTGACATAAACTATACAGAGTGACAATGTTATCACTGACCTGCCATTCAACATCCACGACCGTGTGAGTGTGGGTCACCTCGATACACTCCCTGTTGCTGACTTTCAGATGAGATGAGCCTCTCTTCCTGTTGACACCACGGCCTTGCTTCTTTCTCCTACGACTGGTGGCTGTCCTCTTTGATTTCTCTTGGTGTTCCGTAGAGCTGTGCGAAGACCCATCCGAAGTGCTCTCGTACCTATTGTCGTCGCTCGGACCTTCGCAGGAGTTTTCCGATTTCCCGGGATGCAACGATATCCCACTCTTGTGCAAGGCTTTAAGTCTGGCTTTCTTCGCGTCGTCTAGTATCGTCTCGGCCTGTAAGTTCACGAGTTCCAAGTCGCCGAGGCTCTTTTCGCTGTCGCGGAGAAGGTCCTGAGTCAGGCATATCTGTTCTTGGAGTTTGGCGTGCGACTCTTCCAATCCTCTTATCCTCTGCTTCACGTCCTCTGCGGATTTTCCCGACGAGTTGGCCACCAACGGCTGAAAGCTCCTCGTCAGTTCCACGATACTGTCCGACGCTTCGCAGAGCTCCTTGTGCAAATCGCACAACATCTCCACATCTCTGGATAAATCGGATTTGACCTTATAAGCCTTTTCGACTAGTTCTTCTTTGTCGTTGACCTCCCGTAAGAGATCTCTTTGCATTTGCCCGTCCCTGCTCCTATGGGATTTTTTCTTTCGAGATAATGAACCTTTTCCCGCTGCCTCTTGTTTACTGGCAGCATTGTCATCTTCATCAGATCCTACTGTTAGTTCAGTCGTCTCTCCTTTCTGATTGAGGGAGGTTTTCTCTTCTGTGCGGTCTTTGTCCAATGTTGCACATTTTGTTTCGTCTTTGGTATCTCTCTTTCTATCCAGAGGGGGTGTGCCGATGGGGGTGGAAGATTTTTTCACTTTGTGTGCATTTTCTGGTCTCGTATAACACAGGTGTGAGCCTTTGGGTACCGCTCCATGTGAGACCACATCTCCCTCTTGTATCTGGTAGATGCCTTTGTCTCCAACCTGTACTTTATCTGCTGAGAAGAACTTGAGTGGCTTGACTCTGATGACAGAAAAAAAAGAAAAAGACAAACTTAGGTGACCATGAACAGTCAAAGGCATTGCAGACTCGCCCCAAACCATGTGCCACCCTCTGAAAAAGTTAAACTTCCGTGCTTACAAGTGAACTTTTTTTCTTGTCCTACAAAATGCTGACAGTAACGAAAGGTGATACCTTGTTATCTTTTATCTGGACCTGAGATGTCCATCGCTGCTATGTACAGTGTGTTGAGGGTATTGACCGTAGCTGCATGTATTGACTGTACACTAGTGTCTAATTACCGACGGTAGCAAGCTGTGTGCGTATGTTCTGGGATCGATGGTGGTGTCTAACACTTTTGTTACACCACATTCAAGCTAGGTCAGATTACCGGCATCAGCCGTTTCTTTGTGTGCGAGTCTTCACTTCCTATAAATATTGTTAATAGAGGAAGGTTTGTAATCAATTGATTCCTTTTGTAATATTTGTTGCAATTTGAAGAGGACATCTCACCCGTTATGTAATCATTCTATCAAGCAACGATTGCATGAATATCTTCATGCGGTTTCATATAATGTTACATTTATTCCAGTACATGTATAGGCCAGACTCACAAGCAACTTTATGTAATGTTACAATCAGATCGAGCAGAAATACATGAGCGGGCCAAGCACTTTCAATTTCTTTAGTTTATTTGTTCAAGGACGATTAAATGCCCCGTAAGAGATTCATATGTGATCATGTGGTCAAGTAGAATTACATGTTAGTGTCAAATATTCTCAATTTATGTAGTCATTTGTTCAAGCACAATCAACACGACCCCAAGAGAGTCGTTTTCTGTAATCGTGATCAAGCAGAACTACATGTAAAACTCCAACTGACTTCATGCCATGCAATCCTTGATAAAAACACCACTGCATGTGTAATATCTCCATGGAAACAGCTTCCCATCATTCAATCGTGTGAACTTTCGGACGGTGGCAAAAGAGCTTGCATTGTATGGCAACAGACTCCAAGGATTAACTGATTGGTTACATTTCATTATGAAAGTAAAAATTAGCAATTGTGAAGAGACTTTTGTAGGCCTTGCATTTGTGCATTACTTTTTTTATATTGATATGCAAATCAACCCCGACATGCTAGCCTCACCTTTTTAATTGGTTTCCAGATATGGTAACTGGTGGAGGCAAAGAATCCTCTTCTTCCAATCTTTTACTTCCGCTTATGCCCCGAGTCTGCCATCTTACTTGTAGTTTAACCAAGACAATCTGAAGAAAAGGAGAAATCCAAGAAAAACATGTGTCTGCAACACTTTCTTTCTTACAGATGTAGATCAAGTCCTTATCCAGAGGTGTCTAGACCAGAGAGTGTTAAATGCAAGCTCCTGACAAGATGGATGTACATTATAATCTCATTTTAAATCAACTTTGCTTATAGTATATAGATAGAACATGAGTTAAAAGTGAGATGCTAGCTCATTAAAGAGACAATATCTTGAAACAAAATTCAATAGAAGCAGTTTATTTCACCATGACAACAATACAAACACCAATGTTGTTGCCAAACTGTATACAGTATACGTTGTATGTATGTATGTATATGTATGTGTGCGTGTATGCATGTATGTATGTATGTATATGTGTTTGTGTACATTTCATGTTGTAAATGTATTTTCTATTATGATCATACACATGGTCACATGATACAAGTTCCTTCAACTAGTGATTCTTTAGGTGCTTGTGATATTTTGAAGGGTTTCAACTGTTTCCAGAACTCGTAGTCTTAGTCTCAAATTAACTAAAGATTTTTCTCGTCTGGATATTAGAACATTTAACTTCTCTCAAAGGGTTGTGAATGAATGGAATAACTTGCCAGAATGGGTTATTAGTTCTGATTCTGTGCTGATTTTCGAGAAAAATAATACTAAAGTATAATGCAATTTCACTCAATCTAAACCTTGTTCTACCGAAATAAACGTTTCTTCAGGAAAATTGAAAGGTAATTAAATGTCAAGACAACTTTAATACCATAGAGTTAATAGCCAAAAAATTAGGCCTAAACTTAGATTGATAATATTAAAGTATGTGTAGAGACAGGTAAATAAAAAATAGAACTAAACATATCAATAAAATGTGTATAAAAATGCTTAGAACTATCTTATCAAGAAAAACTAATTTTGTCACCCTTCTAAAAGTTACAACTCCCCATTCTGTACCCTGACACTTATTTCTGACAAGGCTACTAGAAGCCCCACTTTAAACTTCTGCTAATTAATACAATTCTAGCAATATTTGTAATGTCATATCATTCCATTTTCATCTTTAATAAAATACCTTACTTTCTGCTTCCCTCTATTGTTCATGTGATATGCTTAAAACAATCTGCTTGTAATTGAAATTTTTGGACATTTTATTTTCTTTACCTCTTCGACGAGGACTCGAAACTGAGCCTTGCTTGACATTATAGGCTGTTGACCACTTAACCATCTCGCACTCTTGAAAGTGGAAGCACGCCCTCTAAGAGTCTGTCCAGGGTAAAACCCATCACCCTCACCGAATATGGAGTCCTATGGAATCAAAGTAAATCTTTTTTTTTTCTTTCTTTTTTCTTGGCAATCTAAGTGAAAGAACAAAACTAAATGAGCTTTCTTTCTACAGTAGTACCTGCTGCAAAGACATCCATCAACTCTTTTGCCAGAAATCTTTAACGAATGGCTTTAAAAGGTTACCTTATAACCTAAAGGCACTTTGCACTACAAATCCATGATTTCTTACCATGGCAGAATTTCTAATTTTGGTAAGCCATGTGGGCTCAAAAGCACTGAATGAACTACGGTGCTCTGTAGATGAGAGTGCCATGTGTTTTTTTTATATATTTTTTTTTTATAAAAGCTAGAGTGAACAATAGCCCATAAAGATTGACATTAGAGCTAATATAGGGCTGTGAGGCACTATAAGAGAAATCCACATGGGCCAATCAGTGATTCAAAGCAGCTTAGGAACTACTGAAGTGAAGGGATCAGCTAAGATGCTCATGCACCCTGCTTTTGAGGATCTGTGCGCTGTTTTCAGAAATAGCATCAACTACGCTGTCCGGTAGGCTGTTCCAGACATGTACTGCAGTGTGGATGAAGTTCCTGCCTGTGGAGTGTTCTGGAAACAGGTACTGTGAGAGCATGGCAGGGCATAGATAGGCTGGAGCGGGTAGCTCTTCTAACTACATAAGGTTGTGGTAGCAACACTTTAAGGTCCATTGGGCACAAGCTGGTGTGCATCTTGCTGTGGTAGCAACGCTTTAAGGTCCGTTGGGCACATGCTTACTACATAATGCTGTGGTAGCAACGCTTTAAGGTCCATCGGGCACAAGCTTACTACATAAGGTTGTGGTAGCAACACTTTAAGGTCCGTTGGGCACAAGCTGGTGTGCATCTTGTAAAGAACAGTAGCCGCTGCCACCAGGCATCTTTGATGGCGTCTTTGATGGCGTCTTCGATGGAGGGTAGAGATGTCCAGCTCTGAACTTGCTTCCTCTTCGCCTGTGCCTACGATACGGAGGGCATTCCTCTGGATTGAGTCAAGTAATCGTAGAGTGGTGGGGCTGGCGCTCATCCAGGAGAGTGATGCGTACTCCATCACACTATGAACCTGAGCCTTGTAGACAGTGGCTCTACCTCTAAACATACAGTTTGTTGGCAACTCTCCTCAGGGCACCCAGCTTCTGTCCTGCTCTGGATGAAATGTTGGAAATATGCTTTGTCCAGGTCAGCTTGCTGTCTTGCATTTTTCTTGCCAGTGCAAAATAAATGTATTCATTCAAGGAGAATGAAAGTGGGCAATTTGAGTTTAGCCAGTAGATTTTCTATGCACTGGCAATTTAGAGCAAGTGGCTACAATTGTGAAATTCTAGGGTTTAAGTTCAAACCCAATACAACAAACCTCTTAGTAGTTCATGATAACACATTTTTTTTTCTCTTTTCAAAATGACCTTTTATGGTCTCCAGTCAGCTGTTACACATCCCAATTGTAAGTCTGTACTAATAAGCTCCTTTTGAAGTGGACATATATTGACACATACTGCCCCTCTTCCCCACCCCTCCCAGCCTTACTCTGGGTAATTTTTCCACAGTATTTTATAGCTTGACAGCTTACCTTGAGGTGGCAATTAATTTGAGACATGATCCAAAATTAAGCTGTTTTTTCTTCGCTATTTTACATTAACAGCAGAATTTACAGGAGAAGCCAACCCATCTCATGATGCCCGGGGTATGTCATAAATTGATTTATGACTTACAGACTTATTAGCTAACGAATTACTAACCTCAACGGCAAAATCATGGACGTCTGTAAGTTTGCTGGCTGCCCCTTCTGTAAGAGCACACCTGATGGAAGCAAGAAACTATGGTGTTTCTCTAGTTTATGTATCAAACCTACTGTAAGAAAAACTACATTACTTCTATATGACAAAGTTCATACATTCACTAAAAGGCATACAAAGGATAGCGTACTTCTGAGACGACATTTTGCATAGCGGCAGGCCTCGAAATTCAGACTGTTTGTTGGCTACATGAAAGTGAATTTTCATCTTGCCATGAAACATGGAACCTGTACATGCATTTTGTAAAACCGGTAGAAAGCAGACGTACATTTATGTACCATAGTCCCAGCCTTACTCAGAGATGCCAACCTCTTGACACAAAAAAACAGACTGAATATCCTAAAAAATCAGATTTTTGAGAGAAAAATCAGATTTTCACGAAAACTTGACACTACCACTGGCTCGTTGGCCCCGGGCCAGTAAAATGTCAGAAAAATGTTTTACTGGTAAGAACTGGCAAGTAAAATGTTTGCTTTTTCATTAACATTTCGTGAGAAAATTGTAAAGCTGCCGATTCCGCGTATTTCCCGCCCATGTAGGCTTGTTGTTCAATGTGTTTGTCGGGGTTTGGGTGGTTACTTGTACATGTTTCTATGCAATTCTGCTTACTTTGAAAGATGAAAAATTGTATTTTCAAGAGGCAATATCGTATTATCGTATTTCACTTGTTTTATAGTACTAAATACGATAAAATCGTACTGGTTGGCATCTCTGCTTACTACTAGAATCATTGAATTGTTTCACAATCTTCCTTTTTCCTTAGAATCCACAGACTGTTTCAACATACACAATGTAAGAGACTGACAATGTAAGAGACTGACTTCGGTCAGCTTGCGGCTTTGATAACCCAATGAGGCTTCTTCGCGAGTTCCTGCTGCTTGCAGGAGGATCTAAAATACATAAATACATACATAAATACATACATCATACATACATACCTTGCTCCATTTTTCAATACAACCACAATTTCTGTGACTGTGTCCTCCACTTCCCCTATCCAATTATCCAACATGACAGCTGTTCCTAGGTAGATGGGCTGCAAAGATAATCAGACAAACCGTTGATAAATTATAAAATCAGAAAGCCAGCAGGATTAGTGATTCCTTGCCTTATAAGTTTATACTGTATATGGAATCACCCAATTGAAAGAGCAACCCAGGAAAATGTGTCCTGGAAGTCAAGTAGCCTACCAGAACATCATACCAGATAACTTGGTCATTACAAAGGTACAGTATTACCCTTCTGAATGTTGACACTTTGGAATAGTCACTTAATTCCACTCCACTTCTAGAGTTCGACCATTATCAAAATTAGAAAAGTTTCCACTTCTAATTTTTGGTAACTTACAGTTCACAATAATCTGCCATAAGTTTATCAGTTCTGTTTTAAAAGAGACTATAAAACATGATTGTTTTCATTTGTCTTTTAAGTTTCTCAAATTAAGTTTCGTTCTTTGCTTACAGCTATCTGCTCAATTTTGGTACTGGGAACATTATAAATGATCTGTTTCGTTGACAGTGTTTGAAGGTGACACGTGACGTGAACCATCCTCACTGTCCCAAGTTGACCACAGCTGCTGTTGGAGCTTGACTTTTGAACCAGGTCACCTGCCAAAAGTGACCGATCGTGTAGCTCCACCTGAAATGAAGCGAAATAAGAAAGAAATGAACAGTCTCCTTCCTCGAACCTTCCTGGAGGTTATGACCCACCCCCTGCCCTTACCCTCCATATTATTCACAGATATTGATGAATACTGTATTGTACAGATAACATTAATTGTTCTTATTACCCTATCACCCTACTCTACACCCATTACCCTATCACCTTTGATTTGCTAAAATTCAAAAAATTCCATGGATTGAATTTACCACGTTCTCAGTTTGAATGATCGAGGGTATCGACCGACCTGTGTTCAGATCTGACATTGAAAGTTCTCTTTCGGTCATATGCCCTCTGCTAAGCTGCTGTTATGTTCTTCAAATATAAAGAGTTGAAACCCATTCTAGACAAAACATGCACCCTTAATAACAAAAAGACTCAGGGTTGTCACTGAAGCCCCTGGTTCGACAAAGATTACAAAAATCTGCGAAAGCAACGCAGAAAAGAGAGAAAGGAATGTGACATATATTGCTGCTTTAATAATAGAGGAACCTTACTACACCAGCAAAAATTATGTCTTGCATCGGT
>KN889168.1:10388-22463 GCA_000934455.1 Apostichopus parvimensis | reverse complement strand
TGACATTG
Organism: Apostichopus parvimensis; assembly: GCA_000934455.1. NCBI lineage: Eukaryota > Metazoa > Echinodermata > Holothuroidea > Aspidochirotida > Stichopodidae > Apostichopus > Apostichopus parvimensis. The sequence continues at coordinate 22,455 of KN889168.1, read as the reverse complement.
TGATTATCGTCAGGTGTGTATCACGATTCCCCTATAGAAGGGAAACTTAATGCTACATATAATCTTATTACAATATTAGCTTAAAGGCCATTGATTGATGTTACCAATTCGTTTTTTTTTTTTTTGTCCTCTACTGTTTTCGTGTGCGTTTTGTGTTAATCTTGTCTACAAACAAATATCTACACATGGTAAAATCGTAAACAGTTTCAACCGGGGAATGCGTATAGTTAACGGGTTCTGTATTACGTACGTATAGTTTTATGCAAATTAAGTAATGACGTCAGTTATACTTGATGTACAAAAGCTGTCCTACTCACCAATCCTCCTCCCTCCTCCTTTTCCGTTCTTGCATTTTATTCCAACGCAGCCTCTCCACTCTACGACTGGTCTCCCCATGCAGTCTCCATAAGAACAACTGCCCTCTCTCCTTTCAGATCCAACACCACATGAGGCATTACATGAGCCCCACTCCGCCCAGTTTGTACCAATTGATCTAGGGACCCTATTACTCCTCGTGTCAAGTGACGTTCTTCTGAGGTGATGCTTTCTCTCAGTTGGATGTCCTAGTAGTCGCGCCTCACCTCTTTTAGAATGAATCGATCCATCGGTCACGACATGGTATACGGCTCTAAGAGACCTATCCGTACTTGCAACGTGAGTTGTGGTCGATTCTATTCGATGTATGGGTACTTTAAGGATTTTAGCCGCCCCTTGTACTTCAGCACCTGAATGAGTAAAATATTAGGTTTTCTTCCCTAAACGATGCTTGCCCAAAAATTGTGTAATGTTAACATACAGGTCAACACTATTGCACCTAAAATTTAGCCCAAATGTACCATAAAGACACTTTTGTTGAACCTGCGATACGTATTTCACTATTAATGTCTTTCCATCACTGGGATATTTAGTTATTAAAATAAGTATATTTAATTATTATAGTAATTATTATTTCGTTTCAAAATCCTCGGAGTCAATTATAACCTCGGAGGATCAGAAACTCGATACGATTTTTTCTTAATCTTTCAGTATTTATTGCACTATGTCAGTCTTTGTTATGTAGAAACTGATAACCTTGAAATCCGACATTATTATCAACCAAATATTGACCGTTGCTACTTTTACCATTGGATACTGCAGATTAATATTACATAATATTACAGATGAAGCCAGCTAGACGAAAAATTATCGAACATACCAAACGAGAATTTGATTTAATGCCATAAAATAGCTGCATAGCTTTCACATGAAATACACAGTCATGTCACTTTCTACAAGTAGCGACAATTGTGGGTGCTTGAAAGGATTTCTCCAATCCATATGTTTCATTTGTAGGACAGACTACGTCGTAACTCATATCGTAAATATTCAAATCCTGACCACCCCTTCCAAATCCCCACCAATCAGTGAATGAACTATATGGACCTACTTCCATTTATTCGTAATTTCTCCAACAATTATATTCTGACCTCAAAATACACATTACCAAGTAACAAACATTAACACTCGATTTTGGATTGGTGGTAATTCCCGAAGCATATATTAATGAAATTATGTGGCTTAATGCGTAAGGCTGTTCTAACTTACCAGAAATCAGAATTGTTGAACATGTTAGTAACAAAAGTTGCAACATATGCTGTATTCTCACATAACCTCCCATGATCCATGGAAACCACACGAAGCTTTTTTTTTCACCAAGTGAAATGTAAAATTGAAGTTTAAAGTCACTTTGCAAAGTTGTCACGATGCTTGGAAGTAACAACTAAGAAGGCACATAACACATGGGAATCAATCGTTTGACTTGATGTCTTGTGATGTGATAGTTTATATACTGAACGAAGCTAAGCTATAGCGCTATAGCATATCCCTGATACTACATGAATAGGTTATACCCGAGAGCTCCATTGCGCGCGTTTCCTTCAATGGCGCGCGCATATAGTTTATGTTGAGAATGTTCCATAAAATGCGTCTTCATGAAATATATTAGTTCTATTAGTAGATAACGTTTGCGCACTATCTGTTAGTGCGTATACAAATACGGGTAGGAGCGTAAGATTTTGTAATGGGTGAACGGTAATTGCGCGTGTTCCCTTTTATATACCCTTTAAATACGTACGCGTCATGTGTAATACATAGCTCAGCTGCACGGATATATGACATGGTGTGTTGAATATCATACAGAACCACCTTGTGAGCAAGTTTCAATTGATACAGCCTTACCGAAAATAGCTAAAATTTTTAAAGTCAAATGAGTCGATATCAATTTTGTATTTTGTAGCATTTTCGTGAAAAAGTTTAGCCATTGACAGGAATTTACAGGATATTTTAAGGCATGCATCATTCAGGGGAAATTTCACATGCTTATATATAGCAATTGTTTCGATTCCGAGTCCCTTTACAAGTACAAATCTGTCATTCTGGCGTAATCTATAGAGTGATCATTCTATAAATAGGGTGTCCAACTTTGTGAGATACTCGGTGAGATGTTTACAATTAAGGTCAACTGTATCACATAATGATCGAAAAAGTTATAATAATAATAATCATACTAATAACTAAGATTTTTAATGCGCTAATTATAAACAAAATAGTTGTCAAAAGCACCGTACATATATAGTTTGAATAGAAAGAAAAGCAAAAACAATAATGCAACAAATGAAAAATAATTACAAATCAAATTGAAAATGTTTAGCATAAACATTTAGACGTAGGCTTTTAGTTTAGATTTGAAAAGTGATTTAATAGGTATACATTTTAAATGATTTGGGATGGAGTTCCACAAAAGTTATGTTTCATAATGTAGTTTATGTTGTACTCAGAAGCATATCCTTTCCCAGAGATTAATTGTAAACTTTATAATTATAAAGTAGACCTACAAAAAATTATTCAGTAGAAACTAATGTCTTCCTGCTTCACAGTATGACGGGCATACTATGAAGCTGTCAGAGTCGTCGTCTCATTCTTCCCCGATTGAATGTGAACATCCCCGACTCGTGAACGTTCCTCCCACCCCCCCCCCCCGGACTGACAGCGGAGATGTCCCCCACCGCCCACACTCACCTTGCGCATACTACTGGCTTGACAAGTATCAAAACGTCGCTAACTATTGGCAGTCCGTTTCCCATTGGAGATGAATGACATGTTATGACCTGCATTACCATTCGAAATAATTCATGGACTTTAAAGGAGACGTCTTGTCATGAACGATTTCCCTAAGCAGCGAATATAAGTATTTATTTCATTGGGGATATATATTACATCAGCGTTAACATTTTGTTTACACACACAATGTTGAATACTTGAACAAGTCTAAATTTGACATCATCGAGTAACGTGTCTTTCGATTCCATATGGTTTTCTTTATTTATTAGCATGTTTTTTTTTTCTGTAAATGGAGGTGCATGGGTTTTGCAAACGGGACAAGATTATTCTTAGCTGTTTGGGAGAGTTGTTCTTCAAAAACAAAAAATTGCTAAACAAAAGAAAAGATGCATGTTTGGGTTTGTGTCCGATTTAATTTGACCAATTGCGAGTATACAATAAATGATTCTGCGAAGATCATAACGTTGATTAAGCAAATGGAATATTTTTTTCTGCACATATTATACAGTACCATACGATTCGTTGCAATGTACGTATAATCAGAAAGACAACACGATTAGTATGTAGGCAGGTAAATTGGAATGTGAAAGCGGCTGAGGAAAGACTAATAGCACAATAACAGAAGAGTTACTAATGCCATCAGATATAATTTGCATAATGTGCTTCTATATAAAGAACTTGTATTCAACGTGATTTGAGAAAAGGAGGGGAAAGTTATTGATAGTATAATATAATCTGAACAGTTTACAATGTGTGCAAATTACTTGCTAGCTTTAGTTATTAAATTGTGATGACAATTTTAAAGAAATATAACAAAACTAAATAGGCCTAATATTTAAAAAGTATTGAGTGATTATGACAACATATTTCTCTGTTGTTGACACTGCATATTCTTCACGAATAGTTGTGAAAATTAGCAACTTTGAAGATGTAAAGTTGCCGAGGAATATGGATTAAAGGGAAGGACAATTGAAAAAAAAGTATAAAAAAAATAAAAGACTAGTAAGAAAGGAAAGCTTTAAAGCAGGCAAAGAATATATAGATCAGATAACATAATACAACAAATTTATCATTAATAGTCATATTACTGACATAATCATAAAATATTTGAAAAATGGTAAGTCGAGGTTTATCTTATAATGCGGGATACTGCTTTATATTTTGCACATGTCAATTAATTAATTAATTAATTAATATATCAATTAATACAAATATATCTTTATTATGCTGTTTTAAAGAATAAAGAATATTTGAATGCAGGTAATAATGTTGATTTTTTTACAGCAGACAATTTCAGTACACATGACATGGGTATATAAAGACAACATTTTCGCAATTGGCCATGTCAAGAAATTGACGTTGGTTTCATTTACAGGTCGACACAAACTCTAGTACACACATACAACAGTATAGAAAAAAAATGACATAAGATCGTGTTTTACTCAAGTGCTGTAAAGAAGCTAACAAATTAATATAGCACAATTCAAAGTAACGAGGTAGTGATTGTACTGGAAACTCGGTTTGGCATAATCGTAGGAAATAGAAGCTACTCAATTCTCTACATTTACTTACAGTGGCTCTGATTGGCCAATATTACATCACATGATCATTAATGAGTATTCATTGTATTCTTTGAATGAGCAACTCAACTACGCACATCTCCGCTCGCAAATATCCTTAGGAAATGTTCTTGTTTATGAAGGATATACATTCCTTTGTTCGTGGAATACAAATACCTATTGTCTTCGTGTTGTTGTTGTTCATGGAAATGCATTTTCCTGCATACATCTACCCTTTAATTTAGGTCTTATTGTGATAGTAAAGGCCGGGTCACACTATACCGATTTTTTATCGGAATACTATCCGATTTTCCCGGAGGAATCGAAACTGCCAGTTTTTCGTTCGGGTCTGCTAGCCACAGTGATAAAGGACCTGGTTTGCTATCTGTTGAGCCATTCCGATGTGGAATAGCCCTCTCCTAACTTTTGATATTGACTCCGTTTCCTTTTATCGGATAGCTATCCGACTTCTCTTACGATTTTTATCGTTTTTCAATGTGACGTCACTTCAAAAAGTAGTCCGTTCCAGAACCCCTCAGATTTGGAGTAGGTATTCGAATATTCCACTGCATTCATTACATTCACTACCACAAACCTCACTCTTCGGCCTAAAATCGGAAAAATCGGACCGTATTCCGATAAAATATCGCTGTAGTGTGACCAGGCCTTTAGGGTTCCATAAATGTCACTCTACTTCAGGAAGTTTCATCAACTTTTTCGCCCCAAAAAAAAAAAAAAAAATTGGTGTCCGATTGAATTATTCATTCAATGCAAGGCAGCTAATTTCAATAAACATTTATTAATGGATATCATTATTATATACACATCACTCTTTCCAAGTAGAAATAGACACACATAATCTTAAATAATCAGGCATACAGAAATTGCTGATAAGGCATACAAAAATAATTGCAATATTACAAATGGATTTTAAAGGATGATTTATTGTTTCGATTGATTGGCATGTTTGATCCATGAGGCAAGAACAAAATCACTGAATTCCTGTCCAACTGTTAAACTAAATAATGAAAATAAAAAATAATGAAAATGTATAGCTCTTTTCATCCGATGGGATAAGTATCAAGTTGTTTTCAAAATAGAAGACTCTATAAAGTGTCTGAGACACTAATCGGGAAGATTTAATTAAACCAACGCTTGAAGAAGGCTGCCAGCAAAATACCAAACAAAATGAGAATAATGATTTTTGTGTAAGACGAACTGGTGTGCACCTTTCTAGTGAGGAATGGAGCTTCCACCCTCTCCCAGACGGTCATAATGGCCTCCCTTGCGCCCTCCCATTTACCTGGTCCTTGCAGCCGGTACTGGTACGGGAGAAAGGTGCCGAAGACGCTCTTGAAGAAAAGCACGGGATCGCTGAAAAGCATTTTCTGAAAGTCCGGTTTGACCCCAAACTCGATCGCCAGATCGTCGCAATACTCCACAAAATCAACTTGAATGGTGTGACGCTGTGAGGCGACGTATCTCTTAGCCATGGATTCTCGTTTCTGCTTGATATCTCGGTGCATTTTCTCCTTTGGGGGAAGCTCGGTGACACCCTTGAAGACCCTGACAGCCCACCTGCACTGTAACTCTGACAGAGGGTTGATAGCGCCCCACGGCTGTACGAGACCGACCACGGCTAAAGTCGGTTTCTCTAAGTCGGGAGGGAAGACGTACTTGTACAGATCCACTTTATTCTTCTCGACTTTAATGACCGACTCGGGGAGGAATGGATACCCGAATTCGTACCCGGTCCCGATGATGACGGCGTCGATATTGTCCTCGAAAGTACCGTCGTCAAACTCGACACCGTTCTTGGTGAAGCGTTTAATATTTGGCTTGATGATGACGGTACCGTTAGCTATCCTATTTGGGAGGTCATCGTTGACCATAGGGTGGGCAGACAACGCTTTGTGTTTCGGCAAAAGTCCGTACAACTTGTGATTGACATTCAAATTCAGTTTGAACTCAAAAAAGGCATTCTGTAACCACAGAGGCGCATAGAAGAGGAATCGCTTCACGTTGAGGATGTCGACTGGTATACCAAAGTCGGAGATTCTGTGGATGACCCATGTCCCTCTCCTAGTACTCAGGTAAACCTGTTTGATAGGAAATAAAAAATAATAACTGTCCTTACATCCCAACATAAACAACACACATGGCACACCCCTCTTCATTCATTCCCCATCCTTGCCCCCATATTCGTTCCCTAGTACTGCAGAGATTCACTTAGTCTCCACATAGCACCTCACGACCCCTCTTCATTCATTTGATACCACCCAACAACCCCCCCCCCCCCCCCCCATTCCATGAGTGTTCTTTCCTTATCAGATTCTCTCACTGTTTAGATAGAATAGCACAAACCCATTTTCATCCAATGTGATTCCACCTATATGACCCCTCCCTTCTCCTTCCCTGGTGTCTACTTGAGGTTTGGGTGTTAGAGGATTATTTTTAAAACATTTGTTTCCAAATTAGTCTTCCAACAGGTACCAAGACAAAGAGAATGTAAAGGCCCTTGATGAATTTATCATACTCTTTGTCAGAATTGGCAAGTGGCTGAAACTTCCATATAATTCCAAAAGCTTAACAAATTGAAACAACGTTATTACCTGTGTCTTTAATACATTGAGTACTTTTGTGATGATAATGCACAGCCAAAATCACACCAAACTCAATTTCTTTACGTGATGCTAACAATGCAATTAGCCAATGTTTGGACAGTTTTTTTCTTTCTTTAATATGCTGCCCTCTAAAGAAGATTGCGCTAAAGATTTGAAACGTCGCACCGTCTAACTTTTATATTTCAGTTTTGAATCTTGAGCTTATGAAGCTACAACTTCGTGATTGGCTAATTAGAACTCTGATGAAATCAACAGGATGTAGTCACTAGGGTAGCACGGAGGCGTGAACTGTGATGATGAGGAGATTGTAGGTGTCGTACGACAACTAATCACTCCATCGACACACTAAATTTGTCATTTTCCCAAGGCCGTTTTGATTTTGATCTAGAACAGGTCAAAGTTAAAGCAAAGTACTCTCCAATTAACCTGTTATCTCTCTTCATGTTTCACTCAAAGAATTTCTAGAAAGTCTTAAGTCACTTTCAACTCGCTCCCGATGTTTACATTCACATGTTTTCGTCCTCTTCAACATCCAAGCATCAAAACACAGCACATGCCAAAAAGAAAAAAAAAGAGCTCTACAGCTGAGTAACCGATGCTCAACACTGAAATCCTGTTAATGACAATAGGAATGCCTTTATGTCTACTATTTACGACAGATTCATTAAATGCCTTTAACCTACCATACACACCTGCGATGCCCATCTGCTCAGCTCAACAGCTGCGTCTCCTTCCGAGTTACCGATGCCTATAACTACGACCCTCTTAATGACAATAGAAATACCTATATATCTACAATCTAAGACAGATTCATCGGATGCCTTTAATCTACCCTATACACACCTGCGATGCCCATCTGCTCAGCTCTACAGCTGCGTCTCCTCCCGAGAAATCGATGCCTATCACTGAAACGCTCTAAATGACAATAGAAATGCCTTTATGTCTACAATCTAAGACAGATTTATTGGATGCCTTTAATCTACCATATACACACCTGCGATGCCCATCTGCTCAGCTCTACAGCTGCGTCTCCTCCCGAGTTACCGATGCCTATTACTACGACCCTCTTGTCTTTGAAAGAGTCTGGCGTTCGGTAGTAGTGTGTGTGTAACTTGGTGCCTTGAAAGTCATCAATCCCAGGGAAGTCCGGTATGTACGGCTTAGCATGATGCCCATTGCAGACAAAGAGGGCATCAAATGTCTCCATCTTCTTGTCTCCTGTCACTTCGTCTTTTATCTCGACGTCCCATCGGCCTGTCGAGTCAAAGTCAGCTGCTTTCTTCGCAGATGTTACGGAGTTGTTAAACTGAATGTGTTTCAGAAGTCCAAACTTGTCTGCATACAGCTTTAAGTACTGGTAGACTTGCCGGTTGTGCATAAAGTTTGCAAACTCTTTTGGACAAGGAAAGTCGCTGTACGACATTATCTCTTTACTGGTGTTGATTACAGTCGACTTGAAGACGCAACCCAGTTCAGGGAACTTGTTTGTGTCTCCCCGGTAGAGCCACAGGCCTCCGATATCGTCCGTTTTCTCGAAGCAGACAGGTTCCAAGCCCTCATCCAAGCAACACTTGATGGCCGTCAGACCACTAGCTCCTGCTCCTAATATTGCCACTCTGACCATCTTGAAGTTAGTAGGTTTAATCTCACCCTCTATGCATGCTATCTTCAAGTTATCCTCGTATCACTGTAGCTTTACTGTAAGAAAAGAAGAAGATAGGTGTACATTGGAAGTTATCTGAATGCTACTCGGCTGCCATTATGATAGTCAAGTGAAACGAAACCATTCTGCAAATAATCTTATCAGTTACATAATTAAATTATTCTACCAAGAGTTGCCCCAGTGTTGTTTTCTAGAGTCACACTCCAGTTAAGCACATTATTCTACCAGGATTGTGACTGACTTGACTTTCTTACAAATCGACTCTTCAACTTGACTTACTATATCAATTCAAATGACTGTTACTTGCCGTGACTTGTGATAACATCAAACGACAAGTTAACTTCACTTGAGTTGAGAAAAATTTACTTTTGATTTAAATTGACTTGCCAAAAAATGACTTGGTGACAACACTGGCACTGCTCCCCCCCCCCCCCCCCCAATGATGAATCAACCAATGATTTGCTCTCAAGCCCTTGTAGACCACTTACATCGAGACTGTAACCGAGTGTCCATGACGACGATGTTACCTCAAGTGAAGTATCACAAGCCCCTTCGGAAGGTAACGCGGTTTACTGCATTTTGTTTTCGTTGATAATAAAGCTACATATATATACACACACAGTATATCGTGTGTATCCGCGGAGAACATATGCTACACAGTATTGAGCTTAGCGTGTTGCAATGCTTGGGAAAATACACTTAGAAAATCAAAAACTAACAACAGTGAAGAAAAAGAAAGAAAAGAAACAGCAAGTTTCTCCCTGTAAAAGTTAATTCAGAGGGTATGATATATCTTTATACTTTACCTGTAACTTTGAGAAGTGATGGTTTTTATACTACGAGTAGCTAGGCCCTTTAGGTCCACTGAGCCTCTCGTTGACAGTATATGACAGTATATGACCGTAGTAGTAAAGTTGTGGTTTATGATCGTCCGACGGTCGTAACAATCCTCCTTTGAACGATCTCCGATTCGCACGTACTCATGTTAATGAAGCTTCACCTTGCAGAAACAGACAGACAACGGTTAAAGTCCTTCGATCAAAGTACACTTTTTTTTTTAAAGAAAAGACTTAAACATAAACTAATCTCATCAAGGGTTTTTGTTTATGATAACGTTGATTAGTCCATGGTACACTAATTACCATCGGCGTTAGATTTAAAAGATTCCAGATTTATATAGTTGTCAATCCTTTATCTGTACCTGCAGGAATCGGATGCCATTTTCACTTAGCTGCTTAAAGCCTAGGATCAGTACCAACAAATAGGCCTATATCGTTACTTCCAGAAATGGGGCAAGGGGGAGGATAGCATTATTCAAACCAGTGACTTGTACCCAATTGCAAAGGTAGGGAAGGTCACATTAACCCCTCCCCTTGCGACTGATTTGGTAACAGACGAATAACGTTACGAAATGTCATCTGTACCTTTACAGCATTTATTTAAATTACTAGTCTGTTCTTTTCCAAAACTTTTGACCGCTAACCTGCAGGAGCCGTTTGATCAGGCTTGTCCATCGACACATCATGGGGTGTGGCCATAGGGCGTTGAAGCCAAATCCCAGTCACCCCACCCACCCCACATCACTTTTCAAAAGATTGTGAACTTGAATAACATGTTTCAAGAACCAGAATGCAAAAATGCATAGTGGTTTCGATGATGTAACAATCAGCTATTTTCTGCATGAATCTGACGTCATGTAAAGTGAGGGTGTAAAAATCAGTACTAGGTAATACAGTGAAAAGGAGTGCGGTGTGACAAACAATAAATTCACAATGACACAGGCTGTCCTGAAATGACCATTGACATTCAACAACAAGCTTCTTGTACTTAATGTGATACATACATTAACATACTAAATATGACATCAGTCCTTGTTGAAATATTGTGTAAACCATGGTTTCACAATCTGACACCTGATGAACTCAAACGACTTTTGACCTCCGCCCACAACATTAATGCTTCTTGTACTCAATGTGGTACAATTACATATACCAAATATGCGATCTGTCCAAGCTTCCCTTACGATATTATGTTAGGAAGATGTGTTAGTGTGGAGAGACAGGTAAGAGGGGAGTGAAGTAAATGTTTGGCATTTGCTGACTTTCAATGACCTTTGACCTCCACCAGAAGTAATAATAGGCTCCTTAAATTTAATATGGTACATCTACAAACCAAATAGGAGATCTGTCCTTTCTTGCAATATCATGTTTACAAGGTTGTCACGATTTTGACCTGTTGTCCCCAAATGACATTTTACCTACACCAAAAACATTAGGCTTCCTGTACTCAATGTGGTATGTCTACACACTAAATATGAATTGGTCCGACCTTCCCTTCCTGAGATATCTTGTTACAAGGTTTTCACAATTTGACCTCTGGCGACCCCAAAAGACCTTTGACCTCCACCAAGAACAATAGGCTTCCTGTACTCAATTTGGTACTTCTACACATTAAATATGAGAATTGCCAAAGCTTCCTTTCTTGAGATATCGTGTTTTCAAGGTTTGACAATTTGACCCCTAGTGACCCTAAATGACCTCCACAGAAAACAATAGGCTTCCTGTACTCAATGTGGTACTTCTACACATTAAATATGATGTTTGCCCAAGCTTCCTTTCTTGAGCTATCGAGTTTACAAGGTTTTGACAATTGACCCCTAGTAACCCTAAATGACCTTTGACTTCCACACAAACCAATAGGCTTCCTGTACTCAATGTGGTACTTCTACAAATTAAATATGAGGTTTGCCCAAGCTTCCTTTCGTGAGCTATCATGTTTACAATGTTTTCACAATTTGACCCCAAGTGACCCTAAATGACCTTTGACCTCCACAGAAAACAATAGGCTTCTTGTACTCAATGTGGTACTTCTACACACTAAATATGAGGTCTGCCCAAGCTAACTTTCTTGAGCTATCGTGTTTACAATGTTTTCACAATTTGACCCCCAGTGACCCTAAATGACCTTTGACCTCCACAGAAAACAATAGGCTTCCTGTACTGTATGTGGAACTTCTACACACTAAATATGAGGTCTGCCCAAGCTTCCTTTCTTGAGCTATTGTGTTTACACGGTTTTAACAATTTGACCCCTAGTGACCCTAAATGACCTTTGACCTCCAC
>KN889166.1:16661-26708 GCA_000934455.1 Apostichopus parvimensis | reverse complement strand
TAGAATCTATCACTGTACACTACGACACAATGTGAAACATATGTTTGTTTTCAATTTTCAGGTAAACATAGGAGACATGCTATAGAATCTATCTCTCTACACTACGACACAATGTGAAACATATGTTGCCAGCCTACTTAGTTTACAAAACATTCTTTCTATATATAGTAGGCATTATTTGCAATATAATCTGGTGTCAGTAAACAGAACTTTGTTGTTTAATATATCAGTTTATCTTAGCCAATATCTGGGAACAATGCACAAGACACACTGTAGAACATAAATGTATGAATTATAGTATCAGTTATACTTAGGAGACATACAGTAGAATCAATTCAAGTCATGGTTGTTGGGCTACTGAGATGAAAATTTATATTTTTCTTAAGTATCACTCTTTGTGGTAGGCATCATTTACAATCTTATCTGGTGTAAAACAGAACTTTGTTGTATTTCCTGTCAGTTTAAAATCATCAACATCTGGGAACAGTGCACACTCTACACTGTAGAACATATGTATGTATTCAACCATAAGCAATCAATTGATTTGTTTCTCTCTAGAGACAGGTTATGTTATGATGTTAATGTTTTCATCATTTTTACAGGAAGAGGCTAAGGATGGCATGTATTGCTCCTCTGACATTGAGGATAGCGACAGCGAAGAATCAGCTTACATGAGAACCAAGAAAGCAACATCAAAATATAAGAAGCCTGATCGAAAGTGTCCCTTCTGTGAAAAGTATTACGTCGAAAAACTCACAAGACATATTAAGCTTGTACACAAGGAAGAAAAAGAGGTTAAAGCTGCTCTGAGGCTTCCAAAAAAGGAAATGGAGAAGGCATTCGATATGTTGAGGAAGAAAGGAATTCTCCATGCCAACCAACTGCAGATGAAAGCGGAGAATCCTAAATATGAAAGAGAAAGAAGAACAGAAGCTGAAGACCCACTCGTAATCTGCGGTTTGTGTCAGGGCTTTTATAGCTCTAAGTTTTTCACCAGACACAAAAGCATTTGTCAAGGAGATTCATGCCTGCCAGCATGTTCAGTGCCACTATCAATGGCTAAACCTGACCTAACACCTGGTCAGAATCTCTCTGAATTTGAGCAAGAGATACTTTCAAGATTCAGAAGTGATGAAGTTGGCGAAATATGCCGCAAAGATCCTGTACTCGTTGCTATTGGGCAGAGACTGTGGGATAAGGGTAGAAACAAAGCAGATAAGAAGACAGAAGTCAGAAAGTCTGTTATGTCTGACATGAGAAGAATTGCTTCCTTTTATGAATATTTCAAGGAGCAGCACCAAATTCATGGTGAAGGATCTCTGGCAAGTGGCACAGCTCGAGATATGTTTGAGAGAAAGTCATTTAACAGCTTAAAAGAGACTATAGTTGCATACACAGGAGATGGTGAAGAACTGAAGTCAGGTCTGAAACTTGGGATCTATTATCTCCTGAAGAAGTGTTGCAAAATTGTGAAAGCAACGCATTTGGTGAAACATGAAGATAAAGAAGCAGAGGAGATAGACAGATTTGTTGCTGTCCTAGAACTAAATTATAACTTTGTATTTGGAGATGCAACATACCAAATCAACAAGAATAGGCAAACTAATCTCAGAAAGCCAGCAGCCCTTCCAGTTGAAGAGGATATCCAGAAGTTGAGAAACTTCATGCTGTCCACAATCAGAAGCATGACGGAAGATGAATTCCTCATCTGGGATTCTCATAACTTCAGGAAGTTACGTGATGTGGTAGTTTCAAGACTGACTTTGTTTAATGCAAGGCGTGGAGGTGAGCCATGCAGACTCTCCATTGAAGAGTGGAAAGAGGCAATCAGTAATGCATGGATTGATCAACGAAAAGCTGACGAAATTGATGATCCTCTCGATAAGCACATGTTGAAGAAGTTAAAGGTGACATATCAGACCGGGAAGGGAAACAACCACCTTGTGCCTGTTCTCTTCCCAGAGGATTGCATAAAGGGTATGGAGGTGCTCACCAACCCAGAAGTAAGATCATCAGCTGGGGTATTGGAAGCTAATGAGTATGTCTTTGCTTGTATCCAGTCATCCCCAAATCATGTCACTGGCTGGCATGCCTTGAATTGTATTTGCGATGATGCAGATGTAACCAACAAGGCAAGACTGAGTGCTACCAAGAATCGCCATAGAATAAGCACTCTATACGCAGCTATGGAGATTCCAGCATCAGAAAGAGCATTGTTCTTCAAACATATGGGGCACTCCTCCACCGTCAACGAAAATGTCTATCAGGCACCTCCTGCTATCATGGAAGTTGTTAAAGTTGGCCGGCAGCTTCATCAAATTGATCTAGGTAAAAATTGCTATTTAAGCATTAATATTAAAGATAAGTAATTCATGTCTTTTGTAAAACCATACCTGAATGCACCTAGTTGCCATAAAGCTGAGATTATGATATTGGTGCATCATTAGGGCATGTACAGACTTATTTCAATTACATTTGTCTGGTTTTGCAGTTTTACCTCACATTCATCACTCTTTACAAGGTAATGGAGTTGAATTGTCTGATCAGAGTATGACAACTTACAAACAACTTGTCTTGAAAAGGGAAGCCTTCATTTTAATGATTGTTTATCCTTATGACAACAAGTGTGAGCATAATCAGGTAATTAACACCCCCCCCCCTTCAGTCAAATTTCCAGTCAACATCCTTTACTATTGGATCACTGATTAAACTTTACTTTTGTAACAGGTCATGATGATTTAAACGAGAGTCGCAGCATGTCATCTACAGAGGATGAAGATGAACAAGATATCACAGGTATTTAACTTTTGATATCTGCATCATATCTTTGAGAGAATCTTTTCTGACAATGGTTAATTTTATCAGCCCACAAAATGCCTTTCTAATGTAGTAGTTGGTCACAAGCATAACTACACAAACCTCCACATTAAAAGAAAAGCAACTAATTCTCTATGAAATGACTTAAGAAGGTCTGTTTGATCTGCTTGTTTCTTCAACAATGAGAAGCATGTGCTCTTAACATATTGACGCAGATTGTTCAGTGCAGTTAAGGCTTTAATAATATGTCATCTGAAATTGTTCTTCCAGACCATAGCACAGAAGAGCATCAGGATGCTGAAGAGTGTGACAAAGGTAAAACATCAGAAACTGTTAATTGAAGCATCTAATGTGTAGTCAAGTGACTGCACCATTTGCTTCAGACTTTGCAAATGGGTTCAATTAAATTAGGAAGATAAATTTGAAATATTTGTGACCTGTAAGGCCAACATTGAAGTGTTAATAGTGAAATAATTGCAAATACAATGTAAACATGCTGCTGTGTGTTTGCAATGCCGAATATTTTAATGTGATATCTCAGGAAGGGGAGCCTAGTATGCTCTCAAATTTGGGTTGTAGATGGGCTACATTGAACACAAGCCTATCCTTTTTAGTGATGGCCATATGTTTTGGGCTAAAACACTGAGAAGGGGTTCATGAACAGTTTACATTGTGTTGTGCTCGTAAGAGGCCGTTCAAGGAGGAGTTTGAATCTGAAGCTTATTTAGGTGTAATTTCCTGAGATGATTCTTTGGGCAGAGGATGAAGAAAAATGACATTTTGCTGGCAAGGCATGGAAATATTACTCTGAGTTGGTCATACCTCAGGGCTGTTATGATATCAGTGCATATAACATATAAGTAGGCTTACTGCACACTAATGTAAGTCATGTGAATTGTCTGAGCAGAGTATGACAACTTGCAAACAACTTAATCTTGAAAAGGGAAGCCTTCATTTTAATGATTGTTTATCCTTACGACATCAAGTGTGAGCATAATCAGGTAATTAACACCCCCCCCCCCCTTCAGTCAAATTTCCAGTCAACATCCTTTACTATTGGCTCACTGTTTAAACTTTACTTTTATAACAGGTCATGATGATTTAAACGAGAGTCGCAGCATGTCATCTACAGAGGATGAAGATGAACAAGATATCACAGGTATTTAACTTTTGATATCTGCATCATATCTTTGAGAGAATCTTTTCTGACAATGGTTAATTTTATCAGCCCACAAAATGCCTTTCTAATGTAGTAGTTGGTCACAAGCATAACTACACAAACCTCCACATTAAAAGAAAAGCAACTAATTCTCTATGAAATGACTTAAGAAGGTCTGTTTGATCTGCTTGTTTCTTCAACAATGAGAAGCATGTGCTCTTAACATATTGACGCAGATTGTTCAGTGCAGTTAAGGCTTTAATATTATGTCATCTGAAATTGTTCTTCCAGACCATAGCACAGAAGAGCATCAGGATGCTGAAGAGTGTGACAAAGGTAAAACATCAGAAACTGTTAATTTAAGCATCTAATGTGTAGTCAAGTGACTGCACCATTTGCTTCAGACTTTGCAAATGGGTCCAATTAAATTAGGAAGATAAATTTTGAAATATTTGTGACCTGTAAGGCCAACATTGAAGTGTTAATAGTGAAATAATTGCAAATACAATGTTAACATGCTGCTGTGTGTTTGCAATGCCGAATATTTTAATGTGATATCTCAGGAAGGGGAGCCTAGAATGCTCTGAAATTTGGGTTGTAGATGGGCTACATTGAACACAAGCCGATTCTTTCAAGTGATGGCCATATGTTTTTGTAGCTCAACAGTGCTCAAATTGTAAAAAAAATTCTAAACCTATATAAGAAGAAAAAAGCTTGAAGAGGTCTGATAGTTGGTAATACGGTGTTCCACATTGAGTACAAGTGTTTTTAGTGGAGGTTGAGGGTCATTTGTGCTCAGAAGAATCATTTTATAATTTTTTGTCATGTTAATGGCCACTTTAATGGTAAGATCACATTCTTTGTATATCTTTACTACATGTCTGTCTGGGTGTACGTGTTTGTGTATTGAAAAGTCAATGCATTTTCCATTCTGGTTCTTTTCTCATAAATTAAGGAAGGAATTATGTAACATCATTTTTGTTGCTGTTACGGCATGATTTTAGTTCCTGAGCACTTTGCAGTAATATTGATTGTTATGTTATGCAACATCACCTCTACAGCCTGGTCTAGCATAAACAAACAACGTTGTGCACAGGGATACCATAAAGGTTCTTCATCAATCTGTCTTGATGAGAGCTTGTGAAGGTGTTAGCGCTGTTAAGTTTGATGTAATTATCATACTTCATTTTGTAATATGTATTTATGATTATTGAACAAGAACTTACATCACTGACAAGTTATTAAGGAAGCTTTTCTTTTCATTTCATGAAGGGAAAAAAAGGAGGCTTTTTAAAGTATCCCATTCCCAAGACTCAGAGGCAAAGACCAAAAAAGTGAGTACATACTGTCTCTGATAATGATGATTGCTCAATATCATTGTAACAGGATAAATTATGCTGTTACAAAAGTAATTTGAAAGCCAATTGGCTAAGTAATTTTATGCCAGCAGTCTAGAAACCATGTGGCTGGAAGTTTAACAAACCTCAAATTCATGAATTTTACATGGTGTCAGACTTCAAACTCAATTGACAACCAATTACCTTTGATCTCCATGAAAAACAAATTATGGTTGTTTTACTCATCAATGGCAAGGGACATACAAGTCTGAAGTTCAACCAATTTTCCTTTGTGTTGACAAAGTGTTTTGACTTGCACCTCAAATGACATTTGACCACTTAAAACACATTAACTTTCTTCTACTCACCAAAGTCAATGTATATACCAATTTAAAGTTCAATCAATTATGAGTTAGCATGTTAAGAGGCATGCAGGCCAAATACGCACACGCTATCACCATTGTATGCTTTCGCCAAAATCAAGGCTTGTTTATTTGAAAGATGTTTTTTTTTTTTCAGGTCGACCGTACACTAAGTGGGCGAAAAGTGACGAAGACTTAGTAAAGGAGCACTTTCATAAAATAATAACTGAGAAAGTATGGAAGACCATTCCAAGTAAGTGATATAGTGTTAGGAAGTGCCTGGTGTAAACAGTGTGTCTATATTACCTTTGTGTTTTAAACATATTTCAAACCATGAAATGATAAAGGTTCTTTCAAGGAACAACTTGGGTAAAAAACTGATGGTTTTAGCAAGTCTATATATCACATCACATTGGTACTGCTTACTGTGAGTTGGCACTTCACATAGGTAAACTGCTACTCACAAGCATAAGAAGGGAAACAATTGGACGTGTCACATACATGGTTTGGAGATATTAGATGGACCACATGTATACATTGAAACCACATTTTATAAGAAGATATCATGAAATGTATTTTAATAAATTTAAACCCTCTTTTCTATCTGAATTGTACTTTCTTATCTGGTGATCTTTTGTCCAACAGATAAAACTGAAGTTGAAGATTTTTTGAAATGTGCAAACCTCACCCAGACATATACTTGGCGCACTGTTCGGACTTAAGTCATGAATGAGAGGGAGAAAAGAAAGAGAAAACATGCTGATAGGTTGAAGTCGATGATAGACAAAGCCTAAACAACTTTGGCTGTGTTATATTACAAAGTCAAATTGTTATTTAACTTGTCCAGATGTCATATTTGACATGTGTGTTTCCCATAATTAGTATAAGAGGACCATCATTTGTGCTCACTTTTTTTTATGCCCTTTTCATCTTTATCTTTAATTACTTTGTAGTCTTTTACCAAATCTTTCCTTTGTATTTTACTCTTTTTCTGTAGCAACTGCCTGAAAAGTTTTAGTGTGTGATTGAACTTGCTGTAACTACCATGGCTTAGAAGTCATTAATCACCTTGCATGGATTTGTTCTCCCATCCTACATTTTCATAAAACTTTTTGTTCTTTGACACAAGCCTTGGTCCTAAATTGGAGAGTGTAAAGGCATTTTCAAATTATTTACATATGAAACACCATAGCACTTCATTTTTCAGAGAAGCATGAAAAGGGTGAACCGGGCTGTTTGAACTATTCATGGTTTTATAATGTTATCATTCATCTTATCATGTGACTAGGCAATCACATTTCATTTTTATCTTTAATTACTTTGTAGTCTTTAACCAAATCTATCCTTTGTATTTTACTTAGTACCAAACTGCTGAAGTGTGTAGGCAGCTAGGCTTAGCTGTCATCGAAAAAAGGTATGAGAAATAAAGCATTGCAAAACTGAATTGATAAGGAGAATTGCAGCTTCCTTTCAACAATGTGTTCACGAATTGCCACTGTTTTAATATTATTGACAACATGTCAGAGAAGACACCATTCGATATTTGAGATGGTAAAAATGAACTAATTGTAGCAATTGTTACCTACAGTCACCTCCTGAACGATGAACTTAGAGCAATGGGTAAAAATTATACCGTGAATAAATGTATACATTGGTGTACAATAATATGCATATATGCATGGCAACTCAATTTGCAATGACCGTATCAGTACTTGCAATTGTTATAAAAACTTGGGTAAAAAGCATTTAACTATAATCTTGCCAAAGGTTTTACATTACATCTCTACAGAAAATTACTGTTTCATGTGCCCATTTTATCACAAGTTTTCACTTAGATCATGCTTGCCAAATGATTTCTTCATTAGGAAATTACTGATTTATTTCCAATACCTTTTTGAAGATATCAATACATGTTCTGCACAATCTGCAGGTTATCTTGTTCTTTGTTTATATTTACAATTTCAGTTTCCTCAATTTTCTGTTATACAAGTTGTGACTAAGATTTGTGTGATTTGTTTAACGATTGATGTTATACAGGCACATAGCCAGACCATCACTGGTTGGGGAGGGGGGCACAGAAGTCTGTGAAATGTAAATGCCTGAAGGGCATATCTTTCACTGCCACACATGGACAGTGTCGCAATGCTGTTACATTTAATGGATTCATATCTACACTAGCCTTAATGCGTGGGAACAATTCTTTGTCCACGCGGGACCAATATCTAGGCAACTACAAATGATCTTAATGTGCTTTAGCTTAAAGCAGCCGATTAAGACAGAAGGCAAATTTATAATCAATATTGCTACCACATCATGTGGCTCTTTTTTCAGACGAAGTAGTCGCTGAAGCATCCATCATTAACCAATTAATTCTCATGATCAGAGTGTTCGCACTACATGTAAACATGGTTCGATCCCCGGCCAGGTCATAGTAAGGTGGGTTTTTTATCCAAGAGCAATCTACGGTTTTCCTGAAATGACTTTCTAAATTGAAAAGATTCCAAATTTGAGTTAAAATGTTGAATTGGAAGCCACCCGACATGTAACTTGTAATCCATAGGCCCTTGCGGGTTTCTCCCAAATTTGTGGTCGCATAAGTGTCGTAAAATTAACTGCTGATTATTATTATTATTATCATCAAGAAAACCTGGCAATTTCATAAAGACTTCTCGTCAAGGCCTTAGCCGGGAATGAAAGAGGTGACCTGAACCTTCCTCATAAAATTGAAACAATCAGGACTTCTAAATATCTCATGGTTAATATTCATGTCCTATCAAAATTATTACTAGGTTATTCAAACTGGTTTTGTTACTATACACAGCCATATTCCAGGAAAGAGCGATTTCTAACAAGCCTTCTAATTTAACACAATTCTGGTTGAGGACAAAGTTAACCTGCTGGCAGGGACTTATAATGCTGTTTGGTAATACTATAGCATTCAAATTCAGAGGTGGGTACATGGGGGAGGGGTGCAACAAGTGCGCCCCACTTTGACACCGTTGGTTTGATGAAATTGGGTGCCTATGTGTGTCGATGAGTAGTCCCATATATTAAGTTTAATAGGAAAGATTATATGTGCCCATGCCTGAAATGCAATTGCACCCATGCATAAGAAAACGGTTGATATGTGCAGGTGTTAATAGAAGTTTACATATTGCTATATGGATGTGTACAGCATAACCAATGTGGTAACTTATACAGATATGCCCACGTTTAGGATTGTTGTGCCCACGCTAAGAAATATATGACTGAAAGTCGGTTTCCAGCATCAAAGAATTTGCTCATAATTGAATCATTTTTCAATTTAATTAAGCAATCAATATTGTTCAGAATTTAAAAGAAATTACAAACACTCAAACTTCTCAAACACTCAAACTCAAAAGACATTTGATTTTAAAAAAAAAGAATAGGGTCTGAGAGGTTCAGCCTATAACAAAGAAAAAATGTGCCCATGCTTAATTCTAGTTGCACCTATGCTAAAGAAAAGTCAATTGATATTTACATATGTTAATAAAAGTGCACATCTAACTACAGGGGGGGGGGGCACAGGCATGTGCCTCCACTTTTGACACCAAATAATAATAAAAAAAAAGGAACGACAGATGTTGAGAAAAGGAATGATAAAACTATTTTGAGAGCAAAACTTTCCTAGGCTGTCGCCCCATTCCCCTTAACACCCCTTCCTGAGATGGCGTCTATCATATATTACTCCATTTAAAGCCTAAATACCACACCCCTCCTAAATCCCTCATTCCTGATAGCTCCGAGAATTGACACTTTTCTCACTACTGCATCATTTGCCCCTCCCCTAAAACTACCATGGTTTGGCCACTTGTTTGCTTCATAACACATGCCCTTGTATGACTGAGCATGAAGTTTAAAAAGAGTTCAATAATATTTATGAGTTGAGTGTAATGATCAGCATACTTACAATTTTATACTAGGAGCACTCCATAACCAGCTACACAAGTAACAACACAACAAAAAGGCAGTTGTTAATTCATTTTTTTCCGCAGCAGGATAATGCTTAAATTCAATAATAGTTAATAAATTTAAGCCAACATGTTTACTGAAGACATACGGAGGTAAATACACACTGTCAAGGTATGGGTATCGATCTCTGCGTGATACGGTCAGATGCTACGTGTCTCCCAAATGTAACCGATATAACAACTGTCTCCTGAAGGTGTATATTGGAGTAAAAAAACGTAAAGGAGACATTAATAACAACTTCATAGAGTTATATTAGGAAAACTTCGAAATAGCCCGGGAAACTTTATGGTCACCATCGCTGATGTCATTTAACATTATTATAGGTAATGATATACAGAGAGGGTCTATATTTTCTGAGTTTTGTGGTGTTTTATACAAT
>KN889165.1:26085-42377 GCA_000934455.1 Apostichopus parvimensis | reverse complement strand
TTTAGAATATTCTTTTACGCACAAAGAAATGGCAACATTCACATTTTTTTACTAATGTTCTATAGTTCATTTTGTTTTCTACACCTGTCACTGAAGGGATGAAACCCCAGAAGAAGATATTACCAATTACTAAAATATGCCTGTAAGATCGAGATGTTTGTCATTAGGAGTGTACATCTGTGTGTAACTAAGCTTATGGGAATGACCACTGCCTCACAGGCTAAATTTAATGGTCACCTTTGACCAGAATTTTCCATAACAATTTTGGCAAAGAGTCTGCAAATTCCTGGTGCATACAATGAAGTACACCATATTTTTATGACACAGCCTACAAGAGTACTAGTGGGTGCTATATAACCTATACTTCTGGTAGTAAGAGGCAAATCTGGTAAAGTCAAGAATCTGTTTATCTATGGATTGACCCCTCCGATTTACAAAGTAAACAAATACTAGCCCACAAAAAGGTACTTCAAGATACCATATCTAACTTAAAAAGTTGCACAAGGAATGTCTATATTGTGTACCCTGTGCCCAGAGGCAAACAAACTTCTTCAGCTGTTAAAAACGAATAAACTTTGAGATAAATTATGAATCATATATATTGCAAACGGTATTGGTTTTGAGCTATATTTATGTAACCGACCAGTATCAGCTCACTCAATACTCTGAAAATTAGTTCCTTCCAAAAAAATTCTAAAGAAAATCAGAGAGCTATGAAAGAGAACTTGAATAAACTCCATCATGTTCTTACTACAAATCCCTCATCAACAGACAGCCAGAGGCAAACCTGAAATCTCAATGAAGACCTTCTTTAGGAATCATACCATGATGGAACAGGGATGGCAGAGCCAGCTATTTTTGTCATCTTGTCTAAAACTTGGGAGTGAAAGAACCCAAACAAGAGCACGAAAAAAAAATCTTCATTGAGTAATGATATTACTGGCATTCAAACTTTGAACAAGTCCGAATTTATACAACAAGAATGCCTGCATTGCTCAACATTATATCTCAGTGTAAAGAAGTCCCTAACAAATCTTGGTCTCACCCCCTCCTTTCACATCTCCCCCCCCCCCACTAAGTACGCTGATGCATCAATGTGGGAGTGTGCCATTAACCAATGGATATCTAGCAAACACTTGGCAGCATGCTTTCAATCTTTCAAGGTTTCGGGGAATTGGCTCTTTACCTTCAAGCAAAATTATAACTATCAAAATGAGAGATCTGAGCATTAGCGACAATAATAACAGCTTTTTTTAAAGTTTGATTAAGCTAAAATTTCATGCAATAGTAATTAAGAGTTGGAACTTACCACTGACTCCAGGAACAACTCTGTCTGTTTGTAGGCTGGCATCTTGCTGTGTGACTTGAGGGCTATCAGCTTTACCTCTTCCTTTCTTAAATAATCCCAGTCTCCCTTTTGGTGATTTTCCTCCCTTTGGAGAAGACCCACTCGGAGGGGATGCTTCCACATCAACTTTGATCGATGGAGACAGCTTTCCTTCCATTCCACGCGGCATTTCACCTACAACATCTCCTTCAGCATTGACTTTTGGGCCTTGGTGTTTCTCTTGACCCTTTCCTCCAGTGAATTTAGGAAACTTCAATGATGGTAAGAATCCCTTTGTTTTCTTTGTTTCTTTGTTTTCTTCCACCGATGATGAAGATGATGAAAGTGAAGACTTTGAGGATGACTTGGTCAAACTTACTTTAGCATTTAGATCGGTAGAGGGGTCAATTTCGTCGTCGTCGTCACTCACGTTCAATCCAAGCTGGGCCCAATCAAAATCTAAATCCATTTTTCTATCAGTCTTTGCAGCAGCAGCAGGAATGTTTGCTTGCAATTGAACTTCTCCGTCCAGGTTAAGATCTTGCTCACCCATGTCACCTGACTCTTCAGATGAATCACTTTGATCAAATTGTTCTGCCTCTGCTAAAAGTTTGCCAAAGTTTTCAAATGTGATTTCATCTTCCTTGTCTCCAGAGGCATCTGGTATGGAAGTATCAATGCTAATCTTGTTTCTATCAATGTCAATGTCATCATCAGCACCTACATTAACATCGGCATTAAAATCCACTGCTGCCCCCTTTGCTCCTCCTAGGAATGCCAAGTTAATCTCTGGTCTGTCAGGTTTGGCAGCTGACAGTGCAACGTCTGGCTCCTCCACCTGCAAACTAACATCACCTTCAGGAAGACTCACATCCAGACTATGTTGATCATTATCAGGGGGACTGTCCCAAAGATCTGGTCCAGTGGTTACTGCTCCTTCTACATCCTTGTCAGGAACATCCACATCTAATTTAAGTTCCACCTCAACACTAGCTGCAGACAAACCTTTCTTCTTGTCAGGTGATTTTGGTCTCTTCAGCTTCATTTTTGGAAAATGAAAGGATGGCAGGAACCCCTTCTTTTTCTTCTTCCCTTCCTCTGGCTCCTTGACATCCTCCTCATCATCTGAAGATGATGAAGATGATGATGATGATGATGATGATGCATCATCCTTCTTCAGTCCTGTTTGAAACTCAGGTAATACAACTGCACCCCCTGGAAGGGATGGATCAACATCTACTTTCAAGTCACCTCTTTCTTTAACCTCTGTGTTGACCTGTGGCAGGTCAGCATGAACATCATTCATACCAGGAATATCAGTATCCACTTTACCAGTATCCACACCCAGGCCAAACTTGGCATCAGGTAAGTCAACAGATGGGTCTACATTTACCTCTGGTCTGTGGAGATCTGCATCCACGTCAACATGGTCTGGAATGTCAAGAGATCCTTCTCCATCCACAGTGATTTGATCACGCACTCCCCCGATTGTCACATTGACATCAGGAGCACGTTGATCAATTTTTAAATCAGAGCCTACTTCTACTGGTGGCAGATCAAATGACCCCTTTAGCTCAGGCCCACGGAGATTGATGCCGAATTTGTCTGGGTTTGCATCAGCATTGACTTTGAAAGATGGTTCATCAATGGATACTTCATCCGGTTTCCCCACCTTTACAGTGACATCTACCTCAGGAGCCAAATCCCCATGTCCTTCTGGAATTTCCACCTCCGGCGCAGCAAATTGACCTTTCAGATTAAGGTCACCATCAACATCCAGATCTATGTCTACATCAGTTGAGACATCAGCTTTTCCACTGATTTGCACATCAGCTTTCTTTTTTGCACCTTTCCCTTTAAATTTGGGGAAATGCAGAGAAGCAAAGAATCCCTTCTTTTTCTTTTTGTCATCATCACAGCTACTTGACGATGAAGAGGTAGTACTGGAACTATCATCATCTTTGCTGATCAAACCTTTTGGAAACCTGACGTTCTTAACTTCCTTCTTTTCTACATTAACATCCACACGTGGTGTCGTAAAATCACCATCTGCAGACAGGTCTCCTGTTGGCAGTCTAACTGCTACCTCAGCATCCCCTGGAATGTTCAACGTGGGATCCAAATTCACCTCAGTGTCAACATCTGGAGTATTAAAATCAACAGTACTCCCTCCCTTTAGGTCCAGGGTAGGTTTGGTAACCTTAAATCCAATTGTTTCAACCTCATCATTCGAACCATCCTCATCAGTTCCTCTACTAATGTCGAGCTTTGGTACGTGGATGTTTACCCCTAAACCACCTGAAGCATCTGGCTGTTCCATATCAACGTTCACTTCTCCAGACCCAACTGCAAAATCAATGCTGTTGGGTACATCGGGTGATTGCAAACTAGGTTTTGGAATGCTCACATTAACATCAGCATCACCAGATAGCTCAACATTTGTGTCAAGATCAAGATCGCTTGTGTCCAAATCTACGGTTGGCTTTTCTGGTCCTTCAGTTGGAATGCGGATGCCACCTCCAGCATCAAAGTCACCATCAAACTGAGGCAACTTTATTTCACCTTTTAGATCCATATCTGGATCTCTGTCACCTACACTTACATCAGCCATCAATTTTGGAGCAGAGAAATCAACATCTACCTTCTCTTCCAACTCTGGTAAGTCTGAGTCTGGATTTGAAATTTTCATATCGGCTCTACCACCAGGTACATCTACCTTAACTGCAGCTGTTGGAATATCAACATCAGCAGACACATCAGGTAAGTCAGAATCTGGTATCTTGAAGTCAACATCAATATCTGGTTTACTTTCTTTCTGATTAAAAGTGACGCTAGGAGTAACAACATCAGCACCAACAGAAAAGTCACCACCACCTAAGTCTAACGTAGCATCAGGAATGTCACCATCAATGTCTCGACCACCTTTCTTCTTTGAACCTTTTCCCTTGAACTTTGGCATGTGAAACCCTCCAAATATTCCTTTCTTCTTCTTGGATGTCTTCTCACTCTCAGAACTTGATGAGGAAGATTTTGAGGTTATACTGTCCCTGTCACCCTCACCACTGCCTTTAATACCAAATGTTGGAATGTCAATCCCTCCACTAGCATCGAAGTCAACTTCTACATCTGGTAAACTGAGATCAACGTTACCCTCCCTGTCATTCACACTTGGATCAGCCGTTACATTGGCAGATGGCAAGTCAGCATCACTATTAGTTTTTACTGCCACATGTGGCAAACTAACATCTGGTGAGGAAATTGTGATACCAGTATCTGCATTTCTATCTGCTGGGAAATCCACATCGGCAGACTTGTCAATATCACCCGACACATCAGGTAAGTCAATATCAGGTGTGGTAACATTTATATCCATATCTGCCTTAAATTCTTTCTGAGTGACATCAGTACAGGGTAAAACACCATCAGAACCAACACCAACATCAATGCCATGTTCACCATTATCAAAACTGGCATCTGCTTTAATGCCAGATTTCTTGCCAGAGCCTTTCCCCTTAAACTTTGGCATACTAAAACCTCCAAACAGGCTTCTCTTTTTCTTAGCCTTCTCTTCCTCAGAACTTGATGAAGATGACGAGGTAACGCTGATGTTGTCACCTACTTTCAACGTTCCCGCAAATTCTGGTACTTCAATATTGGTTTCACCCTGAGGTAGATCCACGTCACCAGAAATTATTTTAGTATTTGGATTGTCACTTCTAGTTTTAAGATGAAGATCCACATCAGGCTCACGAATGCCAGGCACAGACACATCAATGGCACCTTCGTCATCTGGGAAATCCGGCTCAACATTGCCTTGAGGCAAATCAGCGGCTCCAGAAATGTCTGGTATATTCACATCCAGTGCAGCATTAGTGCTCACATCTAGCTTTGGTGCTCTTTGGTCCACATTGACATCTGGGACTGCTACATCTCCTTCATAACCCAGCTCTAGAGAACCTCTGGGCAAATTAATGCCAACGCCTATGTCATCATCAGCATCATCGAAACTGACACCAGTGCCAATTGCTTTAGTTGTTGGTCCTTTGCCTTTGAACTTGGGTAAATGTATTCCTGCAAAGAACCCTTTCTTCTTTTTCTCGGTCTTTTCACTCTCCGAGCTTGAGGAAGACGATGACGAGGTTACACTTTCGTTGTCTCCGTATCCTTTCACATTTGCACCAAATTTAGGAAGATTCAGTTCCCCCTTGGCACCAACATCAACTTCCTCATCTGGAACATCAATGCTTGCGTCAAATTTATCAGAAATGTCTGCATCTGCTGTCACATTAACATCGACGTCTAAACCTCCACTTAGAACATTGAGATCACCCACACCATTGGCATAGTCTGGTGATGGAAGGTCTCCTTTCTGAACATTCAAGTCAGCATCAATGTTGATATCTCTAATGTTCCCATCTATTTCACTATCATCCAGAGATGGGGAAATCCTACCAGAGACAACTGGAAGATTAACATCGGGTACTGATATGTCAACATCTAAATCTGGTTTCAGTTCTCTTTGATCAGCACTGACATCTGCTATGACTACATCAGCTCCAATGTCAGCATCAGTCCCACCAACTTCTAGGTTTGCATTCATACCACAGACATCATCACCTACATCCAAAGTCACACCACTCTCCATCGATCTTCTGGGCGAACCTTTTCCTTTGAATTTTGGTAAATGGAACCCTCCGAAAAGTCCTTTCTTCTTCTTTTTTGCCTTTTCACTCTTGGATGATGAAGATGATGAGGATGATGATGTCGAAGATATACTTTTAGTGTCATCATCTCTTTTCATTTTGAAACCAGCTGCAGGTAGAGTAATTCCTACACTTCCTCCCACATCTACATCAGCATCCACACTTGGCCTCTCAACATCACCGTCAAGGTTGAACTTCTTGTCTGGTTCATTTATGTCAACCTCTGCGGATATGGTTGGTTTATAACCAACATTTATTTCTACATCATGACTTGGTACATCAACATCAGGGTGTGGATCTGGAAGATCAAATGCTCGTTTCTGGATATCTGCACCAACATCAATGCCAACATTAACATCAGCCTCACCCATTGGTTGATCAGCACCAGCAGATACACTTGGTAAATTGACATCAGGTGTAGAAATATTAGCATCGGGTTCGGGTTTCAGCTTCTGTACATTCATACTGACATCAGGAATCACAACATTTGTGTCAACACCAACATCATGGATGTTCAGGTCTCCTTTCGGTTGATCAATGTCAACACCAAAAGTCTGGTCATTGTGAAAATTGATATCCCTGCCGCCTGACTTTCTGTTGGCTCCTTTCCCTTTAAATTTTGGAAAGTGTAATCCTCCAAACAATCCTCTCCTTTTCTTTGTCTTTTCGTCTACTGAGCTAGATGAAGATGACGAAGAAACACTGTGATCATCACCATCTGCTCTAATTTTAGCATCACCTCCTGATACACTAAAATCATGATCAATGTCAACATCAGCAGCAAGGTTCAAACCTTTGGCTGGAATATCAGCATTTGCTGTTAAGCCTGCAGACAAACCTGCACTTGGCTTTCCATTGGAATCAACTTCTACAGTTGCACTTGGAAATGTAACATCATTACCCCTATCGTGGACAGACACTTCTGGTAGGTCTAGATTGTGTCCAGTGAGAGCAACCTTAGGTGTACCATCGTTATCATCTATAGCACCTTCTCCGTGAGGAAGGTTACCAGAACCTCCCATCTTTATATCGACATCTACATCCATGCCTGGTTTCAACTTCTTTTGGTCAACACTAAAATCTGGAGTAACCACATCCACATTAACTCCATCTCTATCCATGTCTACCAATCCTGTTGGGACATCCAGGTCAACATCCATCTCTTCGTCATCAAAACTTACTCCAGTACCAATATGTTTCTTAGAAGAACCTTTGCCTTTGAACTTGGGTAAATGTATACCCCCAAATAAACCTTTCTTTTTTTTCATCTTTGTTGTCTTGGGTTCTGAACTAGAAGATGAAGATGACGACGTTACACTTTCACTATCTCCATCTCTTTTCCCTGTTAGGCCCACTCCTGGTAAGGAAATATTGCCTCTTGCCTCCTTGTCTAGTTCTACATTGTCAACATCACCATCTCCCCGGGTAGTTTCAAACTGAAATTGCATACCTTTTGGAATATCCGTTATAACATCTACTTCAGGCTTTCCAAATGTAATATGTGGGGAATCAACCTCTTCCACAAGCTTCACATCCAAATCTCCCTCTGGAAAGTCAAACTTGCTATCCTTTAGTTCAATGTCACCTTTTTCAGGTTGGCTCCAACCTGGACCCTTGGCATCACCTCTTTGATCAACTTCAACTTCTCCCTCAGGAAATTTGAAACTGGCATTTGCATTTTTCTCAAAGTCAGGAACACCACTTCCATAATTAAAGTCACTCTTGGGAGTTTTAACTTCGGCAACAACATCACAAAAAACATCATCTTCAGGTGTGTCTACATCCATGGCAAAGTTACCACTCACTTCTGGTCTGATAACACTCACATCAGCTTCAGGTGTACTATCAAAAACATGTTTGTCTGTCTCACTCTTAGGCCTTTGCTTACCACCAAATTTTGGTAAGCCGAAATTTGGTAATTTGAAACCAGTAGACCAACGTTTCTTTTTCTTGTGTTCAGCACCCACATAAGAGTTTGAATCGCCTACCCTTTCACCATCAGTAACATATGATATGTCAGGTAAGCTAGATGATCTCTTTGCTGAAGGAGATGAAGTACCCCCTACATCAAAATCAAAACTGTCACTTGATCTCTTATCTTTAGAGGATTTTCTGGCTCCTCTCTTGAATTTGGGCATTTTTAATCTAGGTAATGTAAACCCTTTCCTGTTACCTTTAGCATCACCGCTGAATGTTAAGTTAGGTTCACTTGAGCTGGCCTTCACCTCACCTTTGTGTCTTGACATAGCACCTGCAGAAACTCCTACATCAAAGTCAGGTGAATCTATTGTCATGTGCAAATCACCACTTCCTGATCCATTCTTATCAACATCAACATCCAATCTGCTTTCAGGGCTTTTTGCTTTCTTTCCAAATGCATTTCTGCTTCCTTTGGATTTTGCCTTAGGGAGATTTCTTTTACCTTTTTGGGACATCTTACCCTTGTTATATTGAAAACTGCCCTTGCCACTAGAATCAGGACCTTGGATTGTTGGACCAACAGCTGTTATTCCAGGAACAAATGAATCATCCGGTGATGAAATGCCAATGTAAGCCTCTATATCGGAAGATTCATCAACACTTAGATCACCTTCCACGTTGAGGTTACCGTCCAAAGGAAAACCTTCTCCATCAAGTTTAAGATCAGGTCTATCATATCTGCCATCACTGCCAAGAGTCAGATTTGTTGCATCTCCGCCTTTCATAGCAAACCTTACATCTTCATCAATATCTCCATCTTTCATATCAATATCTACCGTGGGATATGGCATATTAATTTTTGGAGTGCTCTGAACAGCCACTTCAAAATCTTTTGGTGAACTCTCAACCTCCACTTCTAGTTTGGGTGTAACAGGTATCTCTACATCCGGGATGTCTATACTTCTTTTTAAACTAGCTCTCTTTCCAATTACCTCAAATGTTGTATCTCTTTGATTATCCTTTACATCAATATCGGCATCAACACCAGCTTCACCTTCAAGCTCAGGTAACTTTGTATCTAAGCTGAGAGTACCTGATGGCAAGTCACCTTTACCAGCTTTCTTCTTTCCAAACTTAAATTTTGGGAGCTTCCGTTTTCCTTTTTTGGACTTTGGCTTGACAGATACCTCAACATTCCCTCTTCCTGGTGTATCAACTTCTCCATCAAAATCGATATCTGCTGGTACTGGTAAACCAACCTCAATATCAACTGCTCCCAGGTAAGCATCAATGTCAGAGTCATCATCAGAATCTTCATCTCCTGGTGGACTAAGATGGTCAACACCAAACCCAATTGCTACTTGACGACTGTCCTGCATATGCGTTGGTGAACTCTCAACATCCACTTCTAGTTGGGGTGTAACAGGTGTCTCTACATCCGGGATGTCAATACTTCTTTTTAAACTAGCTCTCTTTCCAATTACCTCAAATGTTGTATCTCTTTGATTATCCTTTACATCGATATCGGCATCAACACCAGCTTCACCTTCAAGCTCAGGTAACTTTGTATCTAAGCTGAGAGTACCTGACGGCAAGTCACCTTTATCAGCTTTCTTCTTTCCAAACTTAAATTTGGGGAGCTTCCGTTTTCCTTTTTTGGACATTGGCTTGACAGGTACCTCAACATTCCCTATTCCTGGTGTATCAACTTCTCCATCAAAATCGATATCTGCTGGTACTGGTAAACCAACATCAATAGCAGCTGCTCCCAGGTAAGCATCAATGTCAGAGTCATCATCAGAATCTTCATCTCCTGGTGGACTAAGATGGTCAATACCAAACCCAATTGCTACTTGACGACTGTCCTGCATATCATCACCATTAATATCCACTGTGGATCCATCTGTAACATTTAATGAGGAATTAAAACTAACATCACCTGAGGCACTTTTGTCAAGATCAGGGAGATCCAAATCCAGGTTACCATGAGGTGCCTCATAACTGTTATCAATGTCATGAGCACTGGTGGCTAGATCTGGTTGAGCTGAAACATCCAGATCAACACCGGTATTGCCATCAACATTTCCTGTAGCAGCTCCCTTCTTCACAGCCTTTTTGCCACCAAATTTTGGCATATGAAACTTCATAGAAGGGAACACTCCTTTTGACTTATCCTTTTGCTCACTCTGTGAGGATCTTGATGATGATGCTGAGGAAGTCCTTCCAGTCCCAAAGTCAGTTTCTAAGGACATACTAGGTGACAAATGTTCTACACTAACATCTATAGCATTGACTTTAGTATTTGCTTCGTTGTCTTCTGGTAATTCTAATATTGGACCATCTTTGGGCTTAGCAAGATGGACTCGCAGGGTGGCATCAGAATCGACATCAAAGGCTCGCGTGTCTGCAGATTGGAGTCTAGTGTCACCCTGTGGCCTGACGGGATGGTCGACATTCATTGAAATGTCTGACACATCAGCATTAGAATGCTGATTATGCGCAGCTTCTATTGATTGAATGGTATTTTCTATTTGGCTTAAAAGATCTGAGGTATCCATGTTTTCTAAAGTGGAATCATCTAATCCATCTCCCATCCCAGCTGAAAGACCCAGGTCAACATCGGTGCCATCATCATCCATAGACTTGAGAGCAGGAGCAGGGTATTTCTCCACAGATGATGCTCTCACAGTGACTCCTGTTGATGATAGAAAAAGAAAATAATATCACAGATCAATGACCCAATATAGTATTAATACAATCTTAGATGACCACCAATTGCTTGCATCATGGCATGAATGGTTAAAATGTAGGATTTACTTGGCATAATGTGTCAGACTATAGCAAATATAAGAAAAATGTGTCCAAGTTTATATATGGTAATGTTCTGGGCTGTATTGATCAGTTCAAATTGATTTCAACAAGGGTAATATTAATCAATCGCAAATATTTCAGATATATCTTAATTCTCACTGCAGATTAAATATTTTCAGAATCTGCAATTCTGTGACCTTTTCATGATCTAGAAAGTCTCAAATATCCTTTTTCAATTTTATATTCAATGAATTGTGTCTTGTGTGCCTTAAAGGGGTAGCACCCCTAATATTTCCCAACAGTAGTGTCTATAGTGTTGTTCCCATTTATGGCATACCTCCTCCCCTTCACTCTTTTCATTTCCCTTATTCCTTGCTGTTCGCTATGTAGTTATGTTCCCAGAATTCAGTGACTCTGTGTACATTGTTTTCCGGAAAGAGGAGCATACTGTTCTCTTTGCGGTCTCACAAATTATTTCTTTCCATCAATGTTACACCACTGCTTTCCATTGACCATCTCCAAATATCTAGGTGCACACTGAACGATGTAAAACAGTGCTTCGAATAAAATTATAACAAAAATTACATATGTACTAGATAGGATAATTGTAAGTCATGAACTATACATTTGTTTGAGTGATGGAGTAATTTTCAATCAAACAATAAATATGAATGAAAATAATATAGAGCTGCTTGATCTGCCAGATTTTAGGAAAGAGGAAGAGAAACTGAGAAATGAATACTCAAATAATTGCAAGACGGCCTGACCGAACTTCACATGCTGTAAGTACGTGCTATGAGTGTCTTGGTTTTTGCAAATAGAGAGTAAGATATAGGCCTATATTGGTTAGGAAATTAGATATAACTGTATAATATTGTTATCCCTTGCTCAGAGAATTTTCTGTCAAAAATGATTTCTTTTTTTCTTTTCTTTTTATTTCTTTTTTTAATCTTTATCGCACATAATATACACTGTTCCACACTACAGTGTTATAACCTTTAACCATTGAGGCAACAAAGAATGACTTCGGAAACTTGTTCTTTGATGTTCCTTCCCTTTTGTCCTGACCGTGTGGTTTTCTCAACTGGGTAAAATATTCTTTAGGGGATCACTTTGCTTGTATACGGTCTCAGATTACATCATTAATTTTAATCTCCTCCACACTGTTCATATCTTCACAACACTGACAGACCAAAAGTACAACAGTTCATATTTATTATCTGGGGGGCAATTTGTATGTGTCTGTATGTCTTTGCAACACACACACACACACACAAAGAACTACAGGTTCTTAGCACACAAAAGTTACGCAGAGTGCCAAGTCAGCTGGTATTATAATTCAAACGAACACAACATTTCCCATACAACACAAGTGGTCATCTATTAGCAAAGTTACAGAACTTTCCATTCTTCTTTCTGTAGGTTCCATACAGTAGATCTATGTGGCTTCTTAAAATGGGTCAAACAATGGTTAAATAATGTCCAGAGTGACTAGACAGAGTTTATTTTAAGGCTAATATAAACACCTACTTGGACTTCTACATTGTGCAAATCTATGTGACAGCTAAAGTAGCACACACAGTCATATTTAAGCAAGTCATATTGCAATATGAAAGTGATTCACAATACCTGAAAGAGTCAAGTCCAAATGGTCAAATCTTGCAATTATTGTAGGTCATACTATTTTATCCCTCAGGGTTCTTTTCGCTTGTGTGTAAACATTTCCCAGTATGGGACAAATTGCAAAATTGAAAGAAAAATGAAAAGTTTGAAGGATAAGTGTTTTTGTGCTTGCCTATTCTCGCTGAAGTTTTCAAGGTTTATAAGGAGTGTATGGCAGGTTATCACCAAGGTCGTGACAGTGAAACAGAAGGCAATATACATGTCAAGTGTTGAAGTTCAAACAAACTGTCCTTCTTAGGCTATCATGATGAATCAGGGCAAATTTTTAAGGATTTTTTTACCGGTTGTAAGCCTGTCCAACCAGGTCTTATTTTCTGGTTGTCTGAAGAGCATATTTGGATGTCCGAAAAAATGTACTAAAAATATAACAAAGAATGAATTTGACCAACATGTACCCTGTAGGAGAGATGTGTAGGTTTGGTGAATGGAACACCAGCTTTTGGCCAGTTTAATTCCCATCCAGGTGGATCAAACTGTTGTTCTACCAGTACTGTATATTTGCTTTACTTCAGTATCTCTAAAGTAATGGAGGGTGATACCAATTTATCACTTTACCTAATCAGGGTATTTAATTGCAATGCAATCTGAATTTGATGTCAACAACTAGTTGTTCACCAGACAACCTCCAAAGCTGATTTTGGTTGTCTGAATAGGAATTTGGTCCTCTCAGACGACCAGTAAAACTTTGCTGGCAAGTCAAGGCATCACAAACATCTAAATGTAGACACAAGTATATAATTAACATTCCTTAATTTAAACCTCTTGCAAGTATTACAGAGCTTACTTTAGAGAGATCTACCTCATCACCTTACCTGATATCTTTTACAATCTCTTGGCTAGGAAGTCATCCTACATCACACTTCCCAGAAAGGTTACTAACACTTTGTATTTACTAACCTAAACATAATGCATCATAAAAAATATACTATCCCAACTTTTAAGTCCCAGTAGTACAATTACACTTTGACCTCCAGAGATATTCTCTACAACAGAAACCTTACAAGTCTGTAACAGAGTATTATTGACTGGCCCATGCTTGGTCCTTACCAAAGGTATTTAAGTTTATTCAATTTTATCTCTTACAAGTCAATAGTAGGAGCACTGGCAACAGTAGTAGTAGTATTAGTAGTCCATAGTATTTATGTAATTGGTTGCATTACATAGTTTTGCAGTTTTAGTTTTAGAGTTGGGTATACATACCAACATGTAGTAATTCATAGTGTAAAGTAGCTTGCCAATCAGCCAGCAAACTTCTATAAATCATGAAGTCAACAACTTAAAATATCGCCACTGAACCTCTTTCTCTTTTGTCTTTGTTTGCTCACACACACCCGTTGTGACACGTCTTTGTTTGTTCACACACCGTTGTGACATGTCTTCGTTTCCTCACCCACACCTATTGTGACACGTTTTTGTTTGTTTGCACAACCGTTGTGATACGTCTTTGTTTGCTCACACACCTGTTGTCACATGTCTCTGTTTCCTCACACACACCGTTGTGACACATCATTGTTTGCTCACACACCCTTTGTGACACATCTTTTCTTTGCTCACACACCTTTGTCACATGTCTTTGTTTGCTCACACACCATTTGTGACGCATCTTTTTTTTTTGCTCACAAACCATTGTCACATGTCTTTGTTTGCTCACACACCCAATGTGACAGGTCTTTGTTTCCTCACACACCCATTGTGACACGTCTTCCTTTGCTCACACACCCGTTGTGACACATGGATTCAACAACCTGCACAGGCTACAATCCTGTAGCTGGACAAGACCCGGATACAAACATAATCCCAAACCCAAAATGACACTTTTCTTGCAGAAGAATTAAATCCAATTCGTTCCCTGTAATTAAATTCCTTCGGTATGGAATAAGTCCATAAAACTCTCTCTCCTTAGTGGGGGGCACTTAGGGGTTCCCATGTTGGATATATATATGAAATAATGAAGAATGTCACAGGGGTTTGACGAGCTGTAACGTGGGGTGAGGTCAAGGCAGAAAGGGTACAAAGGGCACTTCAGGCTGCAACACAAACAGGTTCAACATCCTACTAAACAAGCTCGTATCCAAAAACATCATTCCTATCCTATATTATGCCACATACAGTATGATATCAGAACAATTTAACATAACACAGAACAATCTCACAAAGCTATAAGACTAAACTTAAAAACAAAAATCAGGTTTTCCCTTGAACAACCATGTTTTTGGCTGTCTGAACAACAACTGCTTCTCCAGTGTAGCAAATTAAACCAAGAATGACCAATACTATATACATACACCTGAAGTAGAGTTCTGTAGATCGGTGTACTATAGTCATCAGTGCAAGTAGTCGTGCAATGGACAACTTCCAAACTTAGCTGATATTGGCTGTCTGAAGAGCAATTTTGTCATCTCGGATGAACATCCAAAATTTGCCATTCATGATCTACATCTATTAAAGAACTTGTTTAATGACGACCCATACCCAACAATGTGTTTGGTTTGGACATTAACAAATGAAGACACAATACCCAGTCCCTCAATATATGTAATCCAATATATGTTTTAGCTATCTTACAAAGTTTGGAATCACTTAGTGGCTTTTAGCACTGTACTCCCATTGGCAAACTTGCGTATCACATCCCTCTTCCTTACAAATATTTACCAATTTTAAGTACTGTACGGCAACTTCCTAGCACACATCTTTTCATCTGCTCCAAACCTGCAAAAAGTTTGGCCGGACTCGTATTTGGATCAGCTCTTCATGAAATTCACATACTCACTGCTTCCATGGTGTAACTATAGCTACAGGGTCAAGCAGGACAACTTAATCAGTCAAACCTCATGCCCATCAGTCATCCTTCCCAACCGACCCTGTTCCCCTCCCTTCCCCCCACCCCTTAATGATATGGAAAATAATGAGAAGGACCTCACAAACTTGTGAGTAGGAACCTACACACCTCAGAGAAGCCTTATTGTAAAGCCCAATATTTCATGCACATTCATACAATGCTATATTTCTTTTAGCAATTTAACTAAATGAAACAAGAAGGTGCTTGCAAGCTCAAAACTGTACGTATCTTAGCAACAGTTTTATTTGCTCTCTAGCAGTTAGGAGTGAAGGTAAGATGACCTACGAAGGGATAAACTTGAATGTTTAATAGTTTTTTAACAGAAACCTTTTGGCTTATCGAATTGCGAATCAATTATTATCCTCTGCAACCCCTCCTTACCCCCATATGCGTAGGAGCCTAATTTGATTGGGGGGGGCTGTAACGACTTGCCCAAAAAATATAACCAAAATTTTGCGCGCGCTCCACGCGCGTTCAACATCTTAATGTGCATATCATATAGGCATGTATCGGTTATTACACCGCATGCCAAAAACATACAATCATTTGCCGTGTTATCATAGGCGTACGGGACCATTTCAGTTCGGGGGACAGAAACTTTTGTGCCCGAAAGTTCCCGTGACACTATCGAAGCGGAGCGCCACCATCGGTTGGCGCGTAGCATACAAGATATTTTTTTGGCAAAAAATGCCTCTCAGATTGCCGGAAATGACAATTCTGAAGCCTTGCAAGTTGCATCTAAACATTCTTTATTTTATAATCTCAAGTTTTAGAAATTTACACTTCCCCAAATATTTGGTAAATTAGAAGAAGAAGAAATGGTAACATCACTTTGAAGGGGAAAAATACGACAGTATATTTTTTAAGCTCCTATTTAGTTACCGTATTTATTATTTTAACACAGTACTCAGCTACCTCTAGAAAAACATACATTGTTCAACGACATGTAGGCGGGATAATGTCGCTGTGTCGGGTGAGAACGCAATTTGTCTCACAAAAAAGTATAAAA
>KN889165.1:7046-18519 GCA_000934455.1 Apostichopus parvimensis | reverse complement strand
AAGGTTTTTACGTTATATTGCCAAAAAATGTGAACCGTACATTATTCTCTACAATTAATTGACAAGTTTTAAGAGAATTTCAACTGCATAGACTTGTACCTCAACTTGTAATTACACATAATGACCTCTGGACTGTAACTTCTATGAATCTGACACAGCGTTAATGACATTGTGACTGATACCTTGTATACCTTAATAAACTTTTCCACACTTCATCTTTCTTACGGCTGATTATTTGGGCAAATCTGTTGTCTTTTGGAGCTAAATAATATCGAAAATTCCATCAAAATATGTTGAGCAAAAGTCTAGGTCTCTCAGATTTCTTTATAAAAAAAAATTGGAGTTATTGAGTTTGCAAATTTTCAAACCAAGAAAACATCTGGTCCCAAATGTACCAAATGTGAAGAAGGAGCTCAAGGAAAAGCAGTGTGCTTTGATTTTACAGCAAAACATCAGCATTTATACGATCTGGTTTGTGTTTATGGTTGAGTTTATTTTTGCTTTGCTTACTTTCTTACCTTGCCCTACAATATACTGGACCTATTAAGCTCCAGTAACAATGCACTCCAGTAACAAGGCACACCAGGTACATTAATATTACAGTGTGCAAGTTGCTATAGGCTTCAACCACAGCAAGTTACCACCGGTGTCAGTTGTGACTGAGTCCATCAACCACCTATGGCTTCTGATTAGTGCTGACATTTACAAATAAGCTTGTGGGTGTGCTTAAAGGGATATATGATTAGCTCAAAGTTACTGCACTTTTAAAAGTGAAATATATGCAAATGTACCTCCTCTATTATTAATGAGAATAGGACAGACTTTATAGATCTTTAAGAGAGTTCCTTAGTGACTTAAAGTGTCAACTGGTGTCATCAGTTAGTTTTAACTAATTTAAGACAGATGATGAAGATTAAACATTTGTCATTTCTTCCATAAAATTTGTAGTTTTGTATTTGTGTATGGTACAAATAAATTCACAAACTTCTGTCGGTGGAATTGCTTACAAAGAATATATACATGTACGTCAGTTTATGAAACAACAGCTTTTGACACATTTTAACCCAAGGACTGTTTAACATATACACTCAGCAGTACATTTTATAATGAATGTAATGACAGAGATTGCATTTATAATCAGGAATCAAGAAAGTTGCTTAAAAAAAGAAGAAAAAAAATGTTGGATTCTTTTTCTTCAAAAGTTACAAACAAGTTACAAAGAAACAAAAAAAATTTTGGGGGGATTCAACATTAGATAATTAACAAACCAAAATAATTGGTACTTGATTTGCATTACATTATATACATACTGTACATGTATGTAGAAAGGCCTGGTTAGGTGCTCACTGCTCCTTTAATGGAGAAGGGAGAGGCACTCTATGGAAGACTTGACTAGAAGACCAATGAACTTCAGGTTTCTCTCATGGTACAGTAAAATAATAAGAGCTGTTCTGTTGTACATTTCTGTTAGCTCTGCTGACCGGCCCTACCAACTGAGATTAACCAGACTATCCGAGTTTCTACTGTCATTTGTGTTCAATTATTTACTGTATATATAGATATACAAACTTCCCTATCCAGGAGAATTGTTAATTTTAAGCCCAAACATTTAAAGAAGAAGCTTTTGTGGGCTGAATTTGATGCTTTTTTTGATGATATTCTGTAATTAAAAGTGTATAACAATCTACCTTGGTAGCTATAGACATTCTGACTGGTGAAATCTTATTTAAAAAGACTGAAAGTTGAAATTTTCCAATTCGCTCATCACTAACAATTAATATATGAAAAACTATTTGGATGATGTGATGTTAAGTATCCCACCAAATCAATGTTTAAGCTTTATTCGATGAAAAAATCTCAGAGCAGCTAGGGCTGTCTTAGTTTGATCAAATACACCATCTTTTTTTTTTGAGTAATATCGGGTAGATTCGGTTATATTATTGACCAGCTGCTTTAAGACTAAAAGCCATATTCTTTTGATGGGTCTCAGTATCATATCCATGCCATACATCTTATAAAGTCAATTGCCTAGTTAGCATTTAACAGATCCTTGCCATAGTTCTTGCAAGGAATTCAGAATAGTGCATGATTTTAATAAACTTGGGAATGTATAGCTTCAACTGAGTTGAAATTAGCTAGCAAAACATAGCTTATGTACAAATCCTATTAATTTTATTCTACGAAAAATTCCAACTACTGGAAGTAATGACCTTCAATGTTACTATTAAATACAATGTAGCTTGATAGATTGCTTCCTACACGATGCTGCAAATGGGCACATTGCAAATGTAACATTGTGTAACAGTCTTGTACAATGAAGTCATTTCACTTATATGAGAATTAAATTTTCTAAACCTGAAAAGTGCTACACTAAAATACACACTACTAAATGATTCCCTGGTCAGAACATCAAAAATTTTGTATCCAATCACGCAAAATGCAACGTAGTATTTATTTTAGTCTTGACAAATTGACACATGTGTCAAATCCACAAATGTCCATCCATACAACTGACACACACATTCCACATTACATCCACTGACATTGCAAACAGATCATTTAAACACTGCCTCGACTGTCCTTGGTTACTCAACCATGAAGGTGTGGAAGCCACTCAAAGAGTCCTGTTACTCAAATATTTGGAAATGAGGACCAACACCAAATATCAACAGTATTATCCAGTTGGTACCATAGCAAGATATTTGAAGGCAAAACAAACAGAGCCGAATGCTAAACATCACGGAACATCACTTCTTAATTCTTTTGCAACTTCCCTGTACAATGAGAACTTTGGTGTTTACTGTCTATATACTGTGTCACTCCTTTAAAAAAAAAAGGTGTAACTGTAGTCCATGCACAGATTATGAAAAAGATAGCAGTGTATAGTTCTCTATATATATTTTAACAGTCTCTACAACAAAATCTTTATCAAATTTTCACGTGAAATGGAAAAATGTTTTACAGAACTTAACTGAACAATGACCATATACCATAAAATTCAATTATACCTATCAGAGTAAAACCAGAGTGAACGTTTAGTCGTGTAGGTTGATTTTGATGACATATTGACAACAATTAATAACCTTTTTTGCATACATTTTGGCCCATTTCCAGAGATATTGAATGAAAAATTCAAACCAAAACATATTGGTTTTAC
The DNA here is from genome assembly GCA_000934455.1 of Apostichopus parvimensis. NCBI lineage: Eukaryota > Metazoa > Echinodermata > Holothuroidea > Aspidochirotida > Stichopodidae > Apostichopus > Apostichopus parvimensis. The sequence continues at coordinate 15,362 of KN889165.1, read as the reverse complement.
CATCAACACAATTGCATCGAAACATTAATTGGATTGAAAAATGTGGGAGCAAAATGTCACGACCTCAACACAAGTAATAGGCCTAAATATTGGAAAAGAATGTAGCATCCACTGTGTACAATATTCACTAGAGTCAATACAGTCATGGATTCAACTGCCAGCAAAACATGCAATAAAGGACCAGAGGGTATTTTTTAAATGTGTCTTTCAATGACAAAATGTCTGTTCAGGCAACCGAAATCTGCTCTGGAAGTTGTTTACATCAAATTCAAATTGCATTTGAACTATATAGGACCAACCCCCCCCCCCCCCCCCCCTAGGACCAACCCCCCCCCCCTCCCCCAGAACAGAAATTATTAATTGCTATCATCCACCAAAGCTGGTATTCTGTTCACCAACCTTCACATCTCTCCTCCAGTGTACATCCTACAGTGAGTCATACTGGTCCATTTCATTTTGCTACATTTTTTCGTAAACCAAAATTATTGTTCAAACAACCAAATATAAGGCCTGATTGTCCGAGGGACAACCAGAGAAAATCCTTAAACATTTGCCCTGTATATTTGCATCCGAGTAATGCTTTTCTTCGTTCAGTATACACGCACAAGGTTTTACATTGAATTTTTTCATTCAAGGGATCTCTCGCGATTGGGACACAATTTTGACAAGGAGCACATCCTCGTGAGAGTTTGATCATTTTAATGAATACACAATACTACAACAAAACCATTGTTTAGACCATCACAGCAACATAATGAGGCTTTAAATTCAACTATCAGTTTGAACAGTTTAGTTTCAGTATATGTGAGAGTCCATTATATTAACCTGCCATGTCATATGTCGACTACACCAACAAACTGTTCTTCATTTTTCATTAAAACTGAAAATAACCTTGGAAAACATTTCAACTATATTGCAACAATTTTTTTTAGTAGGTATTATCAAGTCTCTCTCCCACTGAGTAGTGATTTAAATTGTTGCTCAAGGGGTTCCTTATTGCATAAATGAGAAACAATGAAAACCAAACATGCCTTGTATCACAAAATGCACAATGTAGATTTGACTTTCAATCAATAATAATTTGGTTACTAGTTGGCTCAAAAAATATTGTAAAAGACAAACTGAGAGGACATGCCCCAATCAAATACCTGGCTAACCCTACTTTCCGAACTTATTAAATTTTTCTTACTTTTTCTGCTATTCTGGAAAAAATAATTCAATTTTCTGTTTCATCTTGTTTTCCTTTATTCCCCCCTTTATTCTCGGGCAAGGTTGAATTCCTCCTAACCCTATGAACAGTGATAGCTGACTACCCTTGGCATGTGACACCCCCTCTATTCCCATGACCCTACATTCCTACAGTGTCAGCGGAGGTCACTTCCAGCCTCCCATAAGGTTTAGTGCTAGACACCCACACACTAAAACCCGGGCAGGGCTCTCTCCCATATACATATGCACCACCAACCACCAACCACACATCTGGTAGGAAGAAAACAGGAAATTTGAGAAATATTGGCTGAGTTAAAATTGGAATTTTATTTCTACCCAATCTAAATGAGATAATTTGTAGTCGTTCCGTGTAACTTACTTCATATCGATAGGAATTGCTGCCAGGGTAAGGTGTAAGCTTACAGTGACTAAATGCAGACAAGCTACTCTACAAATTAACTACTGTAGGTCTCAGCAACAAATGATTTATTGAACTGAGTAAAACCCTGACAAGTAAGAGCATTAAATTTGTAATACCAGGTGTCTGCAATACAAACTTGTCTGCAACAACTTCTCTGAATAGAAGGACTTATATAGTACTATTTCGTATATATGGTTCTTCTACTGGTCAGCCTAGCTGGTGGTATTTGAAGTAGGAGAAGTCTGCCAAGCTGCAAGTGTTAACACTGTGTGTAAGTTTTCACATCATAGATAGGCCAATGTACACCCCAAACTGTACAGTAAAATATCTTTCTTAGTTCTAGTTACAGTATAAATATTTCAGTGAGTAATAAACTGCCATTATGATTTATATGTGTAAAGATATCTTTCTTATTCTCCGTGAACTTTGTTTCTTTCAGCTTTATATCGGGTCAGCTTTAATGGCACAGGATCTCTGTCCTATTGTAAATTTCAAAACAAGATTTTGTCATCTTTCTCTTCAAAAAATCATAACTGGTCCACATAGACAGTTCTTCTTCGTGTTCCATTAAAAAATGAAATCTGTTGCTTATTTTCACAACAACTTGACAATAGCCAGGTTTTGGCACAGTTTCGGTAAGCTACACTATAAGTTAGAACCATATCATGTGTCTGGCTGATCTCTTGAGTACTGAGCAATTTAGAACTTTTTGATTAAACTTTTTTTTTTCTTTATGAGTGAAATAGAACTTGGAATGTAGAGGTCTACTCTTAAGACCAGTGGCAGTTAGTACCCTGGAAAAAATGGGGAGATATTAAAGATCAAATGTATTGCACTTGGGTATTACAGACATATGTTTGAACTACAAACAGATAAATCTTTGAAAAAATATAGGTCTCTAGTTGTTATGCATTTAATACCACCTAGCTAAGCATTTCAATCCCACAACCTTACATGTAGACCTAATTAAAAATGTTATATATAGCCTAAGAATGGCTCAGAATGCACTTATTTTACATCTTAAAAAATGTTCTCCTTCTGTTTTCTGATAAAGACATTGGCTTCAACCACCCTAGGGCCACGCCCCCTACTTTACAAAATCCTGGATACACCCCTGTAGTGTATCATCCACATGCATCCATGACTCTATAGCAAGCCTAAAGAGGATCTTCAAATTTGTAGTACAGGTAGTCTTCAAAGGAATCGATCAAGCGTAAAGTTGCAGAACTGTTCAAAACTTTGTATTTAGAGGGCTCACCACTATCACCACTCATGTAGCTATATAGTGTGATACATTGCCATTTATTTCAAGGTTATTTTCTCTCTCTGCACCCATACATAGTTGTTAAAACCTATATTAATTTATAAGTGAAGTAAATTAGTTCATACTTATGGGGACAATGAAAGAAAGTTTTCATCCTTTTTCAATTTCTCATCCAGCATTACTTTTTCAATTATTGTTTGCTTAAATACTGTGCCAAAAAGTTGTGTGTACATAGTTGTCAACTAGATGAACTTGTCTACCAGCATTCGAAAGATAACCTCCGAAAGTGCACCCATCTCTCTCATCTTCCCTCCCTCCCTCCCTCCCTCCCCCACCCTAACCTGTCCCTTTCTTTGTCGACTAGCTCTATGAGTTCGCAAACTTAGGCTCTAGAAGCTATGTAATGGTTACATTTATGGAGAGAAAATAATGTTGACCTAGGCTACACAAAGGCTAGGCCTGTAGCAGTTAAAGTATGTTTTCATCCCTTCACAACAGCCATGAATCAAACTAAACTGTCACTTTAGGCCTAATTCAATCATTAAGACAGTCTGTTGGGTGTGCCTTTGGACCTAAACATTGTCCAATGAAACATCAATTGTTATTTTATGAGGGGCACCAACAATTCAAGGCAGGCACAAATGGGGGTTCAAAATAGTCTGCAGGGGGCATGGCTCCCGTGCCCTGGCCTCACTAGAGAGCTATGGGTGCTTTGGCCCAGAATGTAATGTCATACTCCCATTGGGCATAAGCTTAGGCCTACTGTAGGTCTGTTAGGATTAATACTAATAGGAATAGCCAAAGTATTAGCTATAGACCAGGCATTGGCTAGGTCAACGCCGCACACTACAGTAAGATTAATCATCCCAAGACCTAGGCTTTGCAAGAATGATACTCACCAGTATCTGCATGGTGATCAGCTCCAATACCATCGAATATTTCTACGTCTGGGTCTACACTAGCACCTTCAATTTTGCCTTGAGCCTGGAGATCCATTTCAGCATCTAGGCCTACCTGGACTTCTACCTCTGTACTCGTGGGTCGTTTCAATTCCCTTGGAGACGGGACATCCACTTCAAGATGGCCAGAAGGCGGTCGACCTTTTCCGTATGTGTCATCATCCTTTCCTTTGGTCTTCTTAGAAATTCCGAACTTTGGTAGAAAATTTCCGGACAAAAGTCCTTTCCGTTTCTTTTTCCTTTTACGTTTTGCTTTTGCTGCCTTATCCTGGCTTTTGTCATCGTCCGAAGAACTCGAAGAGGAGCTAGAGGAACTATCCGTTCTATGTCTTTTACCTTTGCCATCAACATCATCTTCTCGATGCTGTTCAAATACACCACCTGCTAGGCCTACACTGACGTTTGCACTGCCATTTCCCTTGTCAGGGGTTTCAATATCAGCATCGATAGGTCTGTATGTTCCACTTGTTCCAACATCAACATCAATGTTTCCTTGAAGTCTTCCCTCAATTGCCAAGGAACTTCTGTCGGACCTTTCTGCAGCCTGAAATTTCAACAAACCTGACGACATTTTTTAACAATGCAGTTTAGATCTAACTTAGACTAGGCAAATGGCAACTGCTACTTTGTTAGAGTTAGACCTCTCGCCGTCCTAATGGAGACATCAAAGAAAGATCAACTTGTTGCTCTTTCTCTCGCTCTCCACGTACAGCTAATAATGGATGACGCCGGGCAGCCGCAATTTCCAAAGTAAACGACGTAACTTGGCCTTGAATTTGTGTCAGATGCAAGATGCTACTATTATACAGCCCTAAAGAAGTCACATTTCGAAATTTCAACGAAACTTCACAGAAAAAAACATGAACGATTAAACCTTAAATGCAGCATGCGGTTGTCGAAAACAAATATTAAAATTTGCATTTACAGAGGACGCTGAAAAACATTGGGTTACAAGCTTCTTGGGTGGATCTATTCTACGATGTGTCTCTGGTGTTCGTGAACAAAATTGGTACTGGGCTACTTCCAACTGCCATCTAAACTTATTATTGTAATTCCCAGGTACAGGTGTGCAGCAAACATACGTAGATTGAGCTAGCATGTGCAACACGACACATACCTACGTACGTACACTTGAACTTGAAGATATTTATTACTGCACTTACACTAAGTACAAAACATAACATCCGAGAGCTTTACATTTATATTGTGCGCGCGCGCTGTAACACTCGCCGTTTACTTTGTTGTACTTACTCCCCCAAATATTAGTCGCAGTTTTGAAATGCTTTTGTAGTACTGATAATTTGCAATGGCGGATTAAAAAAGAGAGTACAGGACCCCAAGATCCGTGTAGCTTGAGCGTTACACTATATAATTCAACTGGAATACAAATATGTACGAACGAGGTACGAAAAAATTCGATTAAATCACCTAGATCGCAGTAGGTAGGCTGTGATTTTGTATCCTTTGCGAAGAATACTTTGTCGAAGCAGTGAAGATATGCAAAATGGGCAACACTGTGTACTGTTTGTATTCAGACCAGATGAGAGGGCATCAGAGTGGGCTACATCACGTGGCCCGTGGTCAATTAAGGGGCCATAGTAAATATGAGACAAAGAAAAATATATTCTGTTTCAGAAGATACTGAATGGAAATGTTCTTGAAAGCATTGTGCAGGAGTCAACTGACCTGGCGCAGGTTTAACAAAAATAACTTATTCAATCAGCTCTCTGCTTTAGAACTTTCGTGATTTTGCACGTAGGCCTACATAATGTTTTTGTGTTCACCCTCATGTATGATATATGCTACAAAATATAAATTATGTATAAATAGACAATAAATAAAGGCCACACATTTTAAAACTTGAACAGGAATTTACGGGCGGGACAACCAAAGCATTTTCCTGCAGAATTCCGTCTTATTGTCTGAGAATAATATCGCATACTCCGTGGTCAGAACCTCTTGGGATATATTTTGATAAACTTTTAGCATTTTTTTTTTGCACACCAAGTTAATTCGGTGCCGTGCTGTTTTACTTAGCCATGTCGTAAATATGCGAAGTATGTAAACTTAGGTAAATATTCTAATCTCCTTTTATTTGTATTAGCCTAGTACCAAGCGCTTCCCGTTTAAGATGAATGACTTTTGACCGGAAAGAACAGGTTTCATTTTTAATACACACAAAGCTGGTAGGACCACTGAAATATATATAAGGCGTTTTCCATTAGATATGAGACGGTGCACTCGAGACATTCATGGTACCAAAACAGTCGTATACCTTAAATAAGTAGTGCACAAACTGATTTTAGACCTATGCGATTTATCTATATTATCAACGGATTTTATTCCGTGAAATGGCCTGTGTGTCTAATCATTAAACAGAGTTATGAAATAGCCAATTTTCATTGGCGTGGATTTACTTTAGGAAGGGTTTGCTTAAAGTCTCTGCTTGTATAACAAGCCGTGGCTTTGCGTGTCTTGCGGGTTCTGTTGGGAGGGCGCACTTCCATTTAACTATTTCACACGAGAATGTGAGGGCGCTACAAAAGAACAATATTTTCCGAGCTGCAAATGTTCACAGTTGGGCTAAAACTGCGCTACGTATGTTTACGAAATATGTTATTATTGTTATAACTAGCGTGTAACTGTAGCCGTCAAAAAGGACCTAGTCTTCTACTACACGGGAGGTTTCTCTTTATTTACGCGTCTCGTTTTCTGTGATTACCTTCGTGATCACTACAAATACAAAAATATAAACAACTACAAAGTGCACATTCGATCGAATACATATCCAGTAACAAGTGACTATATAGGCTAGCCCATTCAATAATATCTAGTCCCGTCTAAACTGTCACTAAGTTCTTACGAAAAAAAAAATGTTTACTATCTCTGTAATTGAGGGATATACATATTACAATCGGACAGGAAGCCTTTAGGTCCGGGGTAAACTTACATCAAAAACCAAAAAATAGGTAAACTTACATCAAAAACCAAAAAATAAATTAACGTACCTCTTTGGACTCTTAAAACAAATTTCGGCTCAGTTAAGGCGGTCTTAAATTACAGTTATTCCTTCAGCACATGAGGACATTCACTTCACTAGAAAAGGGTGGGTCAAAGATAAATCGTGTCTTAATTACATGCATGATCGTCCTATCTGCAAAAAAGCTGTGCAGTCTGTCTGGTATAATGCCGAGTGAAAGACGCCTCGGCCACGTATGTATGTATGTATGTATGTATGTATGTATGTATGTATGTATGTATGTATGTATGTATGTATGTATGTATGTATGTATGTATGTATGTATCGCGAAAGAAGCCATGGAGGCTTATAGACTCGCAAGCTGACCGAAGCCAATCTCTCGGCACACATCCATTTAACGTCCATGTCCATTTAACGTCCATCCATTTAACGTCCACGTAAACAAAACAATTTAAACTAGCCATTGTGCGGTACTGTAATGTGAAGAATTCCACATCTGGTATTTACCATGCAGGACAGCACGAGATTACTGCCGAGCTCACTACTTATGATTACGAACAGGTTTAATATCAATGAATAGGGTTTAGGTATAGCAATTCTGAATCATACATTCTCGGCCTTTTGGCTAAGATCATGTGTAGTATCTGCTTCCTTTCGAGGGGAATGGTGATACACACCTGACGATGATCACACAGTCACAGTCTCGAGGCTGGGGTTGAAATCGGATCAGTCGTTCGGTAGTTTGGTTTTCGTGCCCAGGTTCTTTCCTGGGCGACTTTTTCTTTAAAAGTACCATTACATAGCGCATACGGAATAGTTTGGACACATTGTAAGACAGGTACTTGGTTGACAGCTTCCTTTTGCATGCTTTAGGCCCATAGCTAATATGCTTGATAATAGACACAACACGATTAGTCCGAGTAAACGCAAAATAATACGTTTCTTGCGAAAATTTATTTATACCGAAATTTGTGTGAAGATATCATAAAGAAGTCATTAGTTGTTCCTTTTAGCAATATAGCCATATTTTGTTCGACATGTAGAGAACCTTAATCGCTGGGAATTTCGTTTTTTTTTAATGAAAAGAAGACAAATGAATACGATATCGTTATGCTCATGCAATAGGCCTATATTACTATTATATACATATGATTGGAAAACAGAACACGAACGACTCACTAGTACACATTGGAATAACGGGTTTCTCAGGACAGAATAAAACCTGTGTACCCTAATTTTGAATCATATCGATCTATAGTATGTTAACGACACATATTTAGTTGTCCAAAATGCATATATGTGGAGATAAGACTTGTTCGAGCGGGAAATATAGTATTAGGCATCATATGGTTTCACTACCTCGACTCGACATGTATTATCCGGCAGGTTTGACTGTTGTTTGCAACGACAATAAATTCTTTCTTCACAGTTACGAAGAAAGGGTATGTCAATTATCCTATCAATACGTCTGTTATGCCAGAAG
>KN889164.1:17634-30880 GCA_000934455.1 Apostichopus parvimensis | reverse complement strand
ACACACTCAATGGGAGAAGGCAAATGTCGTCTGCTCAAATATCTCTCGGTATGCTATGGCCTGCCGTTGGTCGTGATAATTCCATTTACCTCTCTACATTTTTATCTTCAAGATGAATCACCAATTCGATATGGCAACAGTCTCATTTGTTGGATCTCCGATCCGCAATGGATTTTCTATGGGATCGCGATCCCGTTAGCGGTATGCATGGCTTGTAATGTTTTCTTTTTCGTCCATACCGTCCGAGCAATCAACAACACTAGACAAACCACCGCTAAGATGAATGACAGCGGAAGACAAAAACCTCTCCAAGATGTTTTTGTGTTTCTCAAGGTTAGTCCATTTTTACCACTTTTATCAAAAAGGCAGGGAGAGGGGAGTCTGCTGTGGGGTTAGGTTGGAGCGGGGGGGGGGGGGTAAACATCTTGATATTAGGTTCACTGTGACCCAAATCCCAATGCACTACTTCTGACTTTCGTGGTGTTGAATGTTACCGTGTTCCACGCTGCAAATGGAATCAGCATGGGAAGTGCGGGCATGTCCCAATAAATTTAAAAGATCCTTATCATCTTTGGAAGTTGTCTTTTCTTTTCGATGTAGATACCATCTTTTTCATCATCATGCATATAGTAGTTTAGGACCATTATCACCGAGCTTATTTCCCCGGCCCTGCAGAAATCTGTCCATGATGCAATCTTTTTCTATACTCTTCCAGATTTCCCTTCAAATGGGATTCACTTGGGCGACTAGTTTCATCGCTAACCTGACAGGTTCTCCGATTGCTTGGTATATATTCATCTTACTGAATTCTATGCAAGGTGTTCTCATCTTCATCGTCTTCATCCTTGGGACGCGAGTGAGAAAACTGTTGACCCAGAAGCTTGGATTTTCGACTGTAGTACAAAATAGCGCCACAAATAGAAGCACACGATCGACGACAGACCCATCCATTCGTAAATTTGGTCACAGCGAAACGAAAATTTGAACCGCGTCGTACACTTAAGCTAGGTGATGAAAAGTTTGTCACATTGTAAGAAATTTATAACGTTCATACATGAAAGGAACGGTGCTTCTTCTGTTAGATATATAAGCGTACCTAAAAAAAGGGGGGGGATGCTGTCGTATAAGGATGCACGGAATGTCCCTTATAGTTGTTTATAATGTGGAGTGTTAGCTCAGTGGTTAACGCCGGTGCCTTTCAATCATAAGGTCCCCGGTTCGAGTCACTCCCAGATTAATGTATGTCGTCCAGTTACAGAGTCGTTGACAATTAACAATTCATAATCATGGATGTTAAATATGAATGTAAGAGACTGACTTCGGTCAGCTTGCGGCTTTGATAAGCCAATGAGGCTTCTTCGCGAGTTCCTGCTTGCAGGAGGATCTAATATACATACATACATACATACAATAATAACACTACATAAACTGTTTTACAAAAAGATAGTTCTCGTACATTCAATAATTATGCTATGTTCCGTATACTTTTCGTGCACAGTATTAAAAAAAATACCTATCACTCTACCATGATCCCCCCCCCCATCCCCCATCCTTCCAACCCCACACACCACCCCAAATAATTTCCACAACAGCAACAAGATGAGGCACATATGTAGTGGATGGTTGTACAGGGTTTTGTACGGCGGCTTTGAGGCTCTCATTAAAACTATATATTGAAATAAGACCACGAGTGACAATATTCAAATATTGAATAGCTGAACCCATAAACGGGAATAATGTAAACGTTTCGGAACGGATGCTTAAATCAACATTTATACCAACCCCCCCCCCCCCCCCCCATCAGTTACCCAAAGCAGGTCCTCCTTCTTCTTCTCATCAACATAAACGGAAGCCACATCCCTTTTCTGGTAGTAAACCATTAATCGGTGAAATTCAAGAACAAACCATAACCGGGTCAATGGTGACGGTCTTAAAGTTACGTTTCAATATAGGGACATGTTTCTAAGGAGGTTATATCGATATTCGTGCGAGCGAATTATTAATGGCTTTGTTTTTGTTCCCTTAATGAGTATCAGCGGAGTGACCTCATAACCTATATACTATCTTCAAACAACGAGTCAGGTTATGCCTTTCTCGGTTCTTTTTACTTAATTATTTTTTAATTGCCATTAAGCACCATTTGTAGGTAAAACAAACGAAAAGAACGTAAATAAGAGCTCGTTTTCAAAGAGAAAAAGAAAAAGACATTGCCTTGGAAACGTGCATAAACTACACTTAAATTTATTTGCTAAGTATTTTGGGATCTTTATAATAAATAATTTTAAGAAACCGTCACGTATCAAAGTTCCATTCTTTCTAGCCAAAAGTCATTCTATTTACCTAATTTACATCAATACGTGACTATCACCGATAAAAACTAGACAATTTATAGGAGGTAAAATAAGTGAAAACAAACTGTAGAAAGGGAATTAATTTTATTTGAAATGTCGCATCCATGCATTGCGCTATGCTGAAAAGCTTTTAAGCTAAATTTACTACAAAACAATGACGTAAATGGAGCTGATAGCTATCGATTTTATTTACCCGTATAGTAAACTATTGTTATAAGTCTGATCACTTGGATTTCTAGATCTGAACTTAATTGATACAGAAATGGGTTAAACACGTGTATACTCTTCTCGTTGTAAATATGATCCCTCAGAAGAAACAGTTTCATTGCGGCGGTATATATAACTGTTAGTCATTATTGTAGTTATTGTAGTACTCGTAGTAGTAGTTGTAGTAGTAAGTTGAGTCTCGTCTATCCGACATGCTCAGTGATTAACCTCCGCCACGTATCACGATCTTGCGCAAGGCTTATTGCTTCCTCGAAAATTTTAATGTTAACATTGCAATAATGTACTTGTCGTGGTTTGTGCGACTTGATGGTACTTTCATTTACTCTACCCCTCCCCTCCTCTCCCCACCCCATTCGAAACTGTGATATCCCGAAAACGGAAGTTTTCTGTCTTATATTCTAAATAAAAAAACGTAGCGTAACAGCAGAGACTCCCAACGAAGGTTTCAGACTGGGGACGCCAGTATTCTGGCCAATGTCCAATGAAACTGGTGTGCAACTTGCCGCCTATGGCGACACCGAACCCATGTGAAATTTTTTGAGGGCCCCACGCACCTCACTCACCCCCACCCCACCCCAACAAGTGTTTAGGGCCCAGGTGATATAAAATACTTCTCAGAACAATTAACGTTATTATGATTGTTTTTCTTTATTACATGCTGTTCTTTCACAAATTAATATTTACGGATAACACTATAATGTATATGCAACATATTAAACGTTATATGTCAATGGATTCCACATTCTAGAAAATGTTACAATTTATGAAAGTTTCCAATGAGACTCACATATAGGATTTGTTGATAAGTAGGTCAAACTAAATTATTGAATGCTATACGCTGCACTAAGAGGAACCATATACCCATGACCATAAAAGTGACAATTCTGATATTTCTATGGCATATTTCGGATCAATAATGCATATGACATTAACATAAAGTTATAAATTCTCAGTTATTATGAAATTGCAGTTTTAAAAATCCATATTGACTATTGTCTTCGTGCACTTTCGTTATTATATCTGTAACGCTTTTGGAAATTAGTGTTTCACGACACAGTTCCATATAGTTACAACATTATCACCCAAATGAACCACCATATCACGATTCAAAACGCCCCCCCCCCCCGCCCTCCCGCTCCGGAGAAACATGAACTGAGTAACGATTATTTCAAGAACAAGTGAATGACTATCAATAATTATAGTCATAAAACCACCCATAGTCATAAAACCACCCATTTTGTATACTTAACTTTAATATTTAAAAGAAAATATGTGTTTTTGAAACTCCATGTAGCATGTACATGACTTTCTCGTGTGACTGCCGAGTTTCCATGGTAACGAATGTTGTCTAGCTTTTAAACTGATGCAAGCCTTACTATATATTTGCATTTAGATATTTGATATTGAAAGCAAACTCATATTCAATTCATTCCATGACATAACATTTCTCTCAGAATAATATAGATTTTTATTTCTCTTTAATCAGATTTACAGCAGATGTAATTTTGACATCAAACTCGGAGTTTGGAACAATATATCGTGTATACAGCAGCTCAGGTGTGACAAAACACAACAAAGGCATAGGCCTCCATAAGTATTTAATGTATTATTCGCACAAATATTTCAAGCGATGCTTGCTATTTGTAGGATTCGCTTCTTGTTAACTATCTTTTCACCACTAATGCGTAGGCCTATCTAATAACTGATATTGCAATGTAGCAGAATTAGAAATAGAAATAAAAAAAAATTAAAAACCTGAATATATAGCAATGATCACTGAGTTCATGTTTCAATTTCATTTCAAGTGTTATCATCATTCTCTTTTCAAATTTTATTTCATTAAAAATATTATTATTTTTAATTTTTTCGAGACAGTATAAACTATTCTTAAAATTTCATTCTTAAACAAAGTAATTCACAGTTCTTGCTTTTAAGAATGTGAATGATAGGGTTTGAAAGGGTAAGAGTCGTATCCATCTCGCTGCCGACAGTCATCTGTTGTTGCAGATAACTGATTGCGCATGCACCAGCCACTCAGTCCTACACTCCTAGCCTATCGTATGTTTAGTCATAACCGATAGGAATGATCAAGCATATAATCTCTGTGTCATTGCATCGTATAATCTGAAGGGAAACACTGCCCGCCTTGCAAACGACAGACGGGTTATACTACCTTTTCACCAGTCAAAACCATATACTGTATACAGTGTTCTAAAGCAGCAAGGACATGGAAGGTGGTGGTATTAACGGGAGAGGAAAACAGAGATGACTGTAAGAGACCACTTCATTGCGTAAATGTTACAATATAACCCCGTATGTACATATTGTATGGTTAAGATTCCTCAGAATTCATATCAGGCTATAAAGATATAAATCTATTTTGAACACTGATTACGTAACACTGCTTTTGTGAAAACTCCATGTGGATCATTTTCATATACTCCCCTCGCGGTAGGTCTATACTGATTGTGGTGCCAAAAAGATCATTACCATAAAATGTAGGCCTACATACAATACATCAAATTAAAGCAAATCAAGTAATTTACAATGAAACGATCATAAACCTATACGTGACATAATCTGAGAACCCACTCAAAGCTACCATTACAGGTTACCCTAGCTGGTTACACGTCTTTTGTACGAACGTTCGGTCACGCACCGATATTTACGAAAAAGCAGCGTACGGTATAATCTCATTCTTGATTGGTTTTGATCGAACCCTATAAGATTGTAATATGATTGTAATGACGTCATTCATTATTTGGAGCAGTTCAAATTATTTTGCTACCGATAACATTCCGTTTTATAATAAAATATAATATATAATTGTTCATACAAGATGGATTAGCAAAACCGATCCTTTTATTCACAGATTAAAGGTAATGTTTATTCATTCATACCTCGATCCGATTGTCGGTGACATTGATTTAATAAAACTGAACCTAACCCTATACTATCAATGACTCATCATGTTGACTGTATATTATTATTAAAGAACTATATACTTCCGATATTATCAATTAGCGGGTGTCTCCATCCTTCTCGCTATATCTTAGATTCCTATGGAGGATAACCCTATCTCTGTACAACCGCACTGTTAATATCTAACTGATTGCTAATTAATCCTCGCGATTAAGCATCCTCTATGATATTGTCATACCGGATACTGTCCACCGCCATTCCCGTCAGACCGTATAAAATTGACTCTAATTCTTGAATAAATTAGCCCAATGGACGTGTAAATAGGATCACAGAATGACTTGACACAGAGCATGAAGACTTTTCCAATGCATTTCAATTCAATGAGGAAGGCTTTCAGGAAAGGCACGACATACCAGATGTGACAAAATGCTAAACAGGCGAATGTGATACCCCAGATGAAAGCTGCAGGGACCGCGCATATGTAGGTACATATCCTATAACACCAGAACTTACTACCGTTGTAAGTTTTGTACGTACACACCCATACTTTGTCGTCACTGTGAAGTCCTGTCGGCTCGGCGAAAATATCTGGAAAGGAAACCTGAAAATAGAGGATAATGAAGATAAAAATCAAAGCTTCTGGAGTGACAAGAATTAACGCATATACGGTGCATACTGTGACGTAACTTAAGTCGATTGCATGTATGACGTAATACATAGTAATTGAAAGTCAACATTTACTTTATGGCCGTTAAATTTGTTTGTTTAATTCGCACTCAGATTGTTCAAAATACAAAAAATTACAGAGATGACATAATAGATCGGAACAGATTGAAAAGAACCAAAAGAGTAACAGGAGCTAAACCCATTGGGCTGACAGAACGTCGGCCCATTTCCAATGGGGCCCTAGAGACCAAGAAATGCACTTTTAATGGTAAATTCCAATAAAACCAATAAATAAAACTCTCAAAACGAACATATTGCACATATTTCAGAAATGCTTAACTTATTAAGGACGAAATTTTGATGAGCACAACACTCCACGTCATAGTTTGAACATATTCAGTGAGCTTCCCTAGATGTATCCAAATGTGTATATATTTCTTGGAAACGAAAACAGCTTTTCGAAAACGAGCAACAGATTTTGAATGAGATTATCACACACAACAAATGTACTGAATATGGGCAAATTGGCTAAGTGTAGTACTGTAGTACTCAAACAGTATTATAGGTCCAGTCGATGGGCACGTGAATCCATGTGCCAGTTGCAGAGGGCGACGCGCTTTAACGCGTATGCGGCGGAGTCGTTGCGTAAAAGTGCTGCGTTGATGTGAGGCTGAGACTCGCAAAGTGGACTGTCACAATTTGCCAGAAACCACTGAGTCACACACACATAACTATACGAATACACATATTAAATTCTTGTACTGTCTTCTCAAACTCGGATTAAACCGCATTCGTGGACTCGGACCGAGGCGGATGGGTAGGCCTATGTAGTGTGAGCTAGCACATATTTATCAACACAAAACGAATTACACAGATTTACTCAAGTGAAATACTTGATGAGGAAGGTAGCTTAGGAAGTGTACAACAGGTTGAGACAAGGCTATCGATTTTGCTTGAGACCCTTTCCTACTATTTTATCCGAGCCTATTCATATACTGTTGTGTATGTATGTTTATCCATCCGTAAGTCCAGTGACAGATGCTGAAAATAGGGCACATCGAATTACATTCCTGCAAAGTGAGTTCCAATTCTCGTTTTCCATGAGTTCATTTAGAAATAAAGTAATTAAGTACGTTGGCCTACCCACAAATATTAGATGAAGAGCCATCCTCACAATATAATAAAATGAATTCAATGCCATATTATATGTTTGTAAGAATATTAAACAACACCATGACCAATTTACTTATTCGCGAAAGTTACATGTGGAAATACTATATGGAAAACACCGAGTAACATTCATAGAGAAAGAAACTAAAGTTGATGTATATATGCGCATATGAACATGTTTAAATACACGTGTTCTCGTGTCAGCAATAACACCATGGTATTAAAGAAATATTCACCGTACTTTTCGAGTACACCGAACGGAAGAACATGAATGATATACCTATGACCACGTTATACTCGTGTTACCGTAGATGATAATTGTATCAAGATACGTTCATCACGAAACGTCTGATCTTTTTAACTCACTAAGATATCTTCGTTGATATTTTGCGGATCACGATCCTGTGTTGATATCTTTCTATCGTTTGGTGTATCCCAGTTGTCTGTGTTATCAATATCAGTAAACGTTCTGGGCGGTGGCAGAGACGGTGTTGCATGATGGGTCCCTACTGTCGCATAGATACTGCCGGACGGCGGAGCCCCCTTTCCACTCTTTTGCTGATCTTCCGGCTCAACAACACGTCTTGGACTTTCTTCGTCTATCACCGTCGAAAACGAAATAACACGAGCTCCCGAGGCTTTGCTCGCATAGACCTTGGTCTCCATATTGTCCGCCATGTTCAAAACATACGATACTCTATTGCATTAATGGGTTAACGTGGGACTTGGTTTGTATCGTGTCTACTACCGTGCAGTGCAAACGCATAGGGTAGTCCTATAAATGTTCTATAGTGTGTGTCCTATCCTTTCAAGTCGACGAGGGCTTGGTTAACAACAGATTGATGAAATTGAAAATATTTTTTGTATAGCGACTTCTTTCAAAATTGGCCATGCGTGATACCGCGTTGTATTGTTATCAAGGACAGTAAATCTTTGATTAGTTTTGCCTTGATTTTCAAGGTTATTTCTTTACCCGCCATATACATTCGAACAAACACGAAAGCTGTGCAAACGACAGGTTGCCAAAGAAATGAAATGTATAGAAAAGCTATACACGGTATCACATGACATCACCAGGTCGTACGTTGCTAGACACTATTATGATACAACAACAATAGGGCATAGTATAGTTTAGACATTTCTCCGAAAGAAAACAACAACAGCAACAACAAAACGACAGCAATAATCATACATATTGACTTCAAATGATCATTGTCAAATTTCAACAGAATTAAGAAAATCTCCCCTGAAATTGTTAAAGCGAAACATATAGGCTACAATCTTAATATGTTCATTGGAAAAGTTCAGGCGTTGCAGGCCGACGGGCGAGATGGGTAAAAGGAAACACACACCCAACCATTCGTTATTGGCCTATGCAGGCCTACATGTGACGGATGTTTGAAAATATGAAAGAAAAACAAAGATAAAGTCAAAAGATCATATCCTAGTGGCACGGTGTCATCACAGACTTACAAAATCTAAGAAAGACAGTTGAACTAGGATATCTCTCAAACGGAGCTTTTTTTTCTTAGCTGTTTGGATGGAGTTGTTCTTCACAAGGATCTCTGTCATATAAGCCAAAGATGATGGTTGGGTTTTCGTCTCCAGTGAAGCTTGTTCGCGATGTGATCATAAAAGGTCGTGCAACGAGGCATACATTGTACAGTTTGCTGTTACTCTTCGAAGTCTGTATCATTTGCCTGATGTTCAAAGGCAGATACCACGCGTATATGTCGGCATAAATTCCCAAATTTTGTCCACTGTGGCCACCATACGCGTACGCTAATATAAGCCGCACTCATTACTGCAATTCTTTCCATTAGTTGTTCCAACTGTTTGCGGCGGGAATTTACGAAGGGAGGGAGGAGCATCAACTAACGAACAACGACAAGTTCTCATCACAGAAAGGTTGCGGGGGAGGGGGGGGGGTGAATACGCATAGATATGTCCCTAATCACTTCCAAAAAAAAATAAAAACATCGTTTACCCTATAGCAAGACATCATTTTCAATGCTAATGGTAAACTAGAGTTTAACATTGACCGCCATCAGAAGTTTCAGCGATTAACTTTCAGAAAAGAACAGATAAGAGAAGGAGATGGAAGAGGCAGTTGTTAAGTTCCATCTATATAGTTGCAGATCTGCTGATGTAAATTACATTGAGAATTGTTTGTCGAGACTCATTTTCTTCAATCTTGTCGGCTTTCTTAGCCAATTGTCATCGTGCGGTTACTGTCATTAGACGTGTCACGAATACAAACAGCGTAATTGAACGATAGTAAAACAAGGGAAGTTAATTATTAAGAGAGGTAAGCTATTTGATCTCATTCTGTTATTTACTGTTACGAGAAACCTCTAGCTGTTGTCGTCACTGTCAATCTATAGGCCATTATGTAGAACAATTATTTGTCAGTTCTCGTATTTGTTCGGTCCATGGATGGTGTAAGGGGAGTGGTTTTGTGGGATTCATGAATATCTTTAAACACAACAATACACAGAAATCGTGAAATATATACAGTGGGGGGGGGGGGGTATCCACGGTACCTTTGGGTGTCAAGGCACT
This sequence comes from Apostichopus parvimensis, assembly GCA_000934455.1. Lineage (NCBI taxonomy): Eukaryota > Metazoa > Echinodermata > Holothuroidea > Aspidochirotida > Stichopodidae > Apostichopus > Apostichopus parvimensis. The sequence continues at coordinate 20,981 of KN889164.1, read as the reverse complement.
AAAGACCCAGCCCACGGAGTCATTTGACCCACTACGGATGCATAAGTACGATTTGATCAAATTTATGATATCAACAACTCCACCAATCGGGCCCGTTGCCAGATTTGAATTGTGGGAGGGTGAGAGGGAACACATTTTGGCTGATTTCCGTCCTGTGGAGGAGTCTTAAAGGTATAGGGGTTCGCACTCTGAGAAATGATTTCTGGGGTAACGGGGCTTAGTGATGCAAAGTGGGGCTATCATTTCCATCTCCTCCTCCTTCCATGACTATATGGACCACCGGGACCTGCATCTCCTCACTTGAAACCATGTATTGTTTATTTGTAAAGATTCAAGTATTGCCAGGAAGACAACGTTTCGAGCAGGTAACGCGTCCCTCATTCGGTTTCAGTTACGGACCGTACACATAATTTTCCTTGTAATTTTAATAGCAATTGCAGTTTTGGGTTCATATATGCCTATACACGTGTACCACCTTTTAAGGAGGGGCACAATATGTGTGTCCTGTAACTTATGAACTATAACTGTCGACACCGCTTCCCTGCCTAGCTAAGGGTCTGTAGAGGATTATGAAATATATATATTTTTAAATAGCAATGCTTAAATCGTACGGGTAGGCCGATAAACCCTCAAATCTTGTCAAATTTACCAGCGGACGGATATGGCTGGGCAGAGGCAGGACCGTACGTCTCTCCTCTCTATGACCTAAACATACTGCTGTCATAACCTTACCCCGGGCCCGGGCCCCGAACTTTCTCTTCTGTAGTATTTTATTTACCTTTAGATCTGAATGGTCTTCATCATGCAATCCCTGGGGGTCTCTTTGGTCCAGGCTCAATCCTTCTGGCACTATTAACGGCTTTTGTTCTTGATTGTCGGTGGACTGAGCCTTCCCTTTAGAACTCGACGCCTGTTGTTTGTGTGGGTCGGCCTGCCTGCTCCCGTCTATCTTCACGTCTACGTCTCTTTGGTCAGCCATAACTATAGCAACTAGTCTGCTTTACCCCTCTCTTGTACAAGTCGTTGGTTGAAGTTACTATAGGAACCAGTTCCAAAATAACTTGATGAGAGTACTGTCCTTCGAGTTAGTCTAAAAAATGATAAACACCAGCTTTCCTTCTCTTGGCATTTATTGACTTGTGTTGTGTTTTTTTGATAAGTGGCTCCTAATTGTGGTCCAGACTTTACCGTGCCCTTCCACCTGGCAAAAGTACTACGCTCCTGCAGTATATAATAGTTCTTGCACGAGTTCACCTGACCGTATAATGATTTCTCAAATTGTGTACCTTCTTGGTCCTAAACTAGACCTACTATAAGTTAGGTGTGAGATGGAAAAACCTGCTCGCAACGAACTTGTGATGAAAGTGCGAACCTATTGGTATACCTGTAGCATTGGAATGCACGACGAACGTTCGTTATCGTTAGCAACCTTCTTCTGTAAATAATAGCAAACTAAAGGTATACTGACCTTTGGAAAATTGAAATATCTGCAGAGATACAACAGGTATTATGTAATTGTTTGTATAGGACAGAGTGGTTAGTAGACTATAGTGTAGTAGGATACGTTTTTACAGGCAATAGAGCAAGCTAGCTGAAATAGTTCCTAACAACTGCTTTAACCACCGACCCATGATGCGCAGTGATTAGTTTATGCTTAAATTATACTTAACCTTACAGGATAACGATTGTGGATGGTGGATCCAGGATTTTAGAACCTGGAGAGGAGGGGGGGGGGGTCGTAGTCGGGGTCGTAGAAGCCGAATGCCATGAAGGGATGGGTGTAGATAACATTAAGCAGTTAAAATGGCCTGCAGGGGTTAGCTTGTAATTAAAACGATTAAGTTTCTTTCTCTTCCATCTCATGCGAGTTATTTTTGTTAGAGTGACGCCTTTCGCATAGTTTCTTTCTAACCTCTGGATTTCTCACACAAACGAATAGAAATAGAACAAAGCCTTGAAGCGAAGTGCAAATACAAAATAAAATCTCAGAGAGAAACATTTCTCTGTTCGGTAAAATAGAAAGAAATCCAAAAATCCATGATGGTCCAAGTAGAACCCAAAATAAAACAAACTGTCGAATCCTCGCTATGATTTCTTTCTTTCTGTTTTGCTCAACACTCGTTATCATAATTTTTCTAAAAACTACTTTCCGGATGACCAAGAGGAAAATGGTGATGTTGAAACCGACGAGAACCAGTAAATTTAACAGAAAACCGTAGAAATGGCCACTTCCGGTTGGTGGTAAGAAACAGCTGAAACCAAAGGAAATAACGAGTTCGGTATATTAAAGTCATAGTCAATTGTACAGAGATTATTTATCATAATAATTAAAGGTTGTGATGCAGCTTAGGGGATTTTCTGTCGGTAAATCTCCCACATTTTGACTAGTACCGTTTCCACCCCTTACCAAACCCTTCGGCCAAAAACCTGAGTATATACGTCGATGAAAATAGACAAGGATAACACTAACAAACGAAAATCACATTGTAAATGCATTTTCTAATTCAATTACAGAAATCATAACAATATTTATTCATTTAAAAATTGAATTACAAAACGTCCAGATAAACGTCATGAAAGTGGCGTCGCATCTTATATTTGATAAGTCAGCTCATGTTTATATTTCATAAAGATATTTGCATCTTTGAGATAAACAAGAGTGCCAATCACGAGGACAACATAATATTGGGCTAGCACCTAGCATATGAGGAGAACATCTGAAAGGTTTGATGAATAATGGTAAATTTCAAGTATAACTGTAGGTCAGGTGGTTTTCCGCTCTCTTCCTTACCAGTCATATTTTTCTGAGCTGGTGAGACAAACTGCAATAAGAACTGGTATAAAAGGATAACCTGTAGATCAGAACAAGACAGCTTTAGAAAATTACGTGTTCTCTAATTTTAGTAACCCAATGTGATTTGAAATTTGATATCTTAATGAAATGTTCTTTTGGTATAGAAACAAAAGGATCATTGCTTCTTTTTGTCTAATGAGATTGCATTCCGGTGAAATTCGAATTTCTTGGGGATTTACCACAGAACCCATAAAAGTTCCATACGCAACTTCCTCCCCCACCCCACCCCTGACCTGGATCACACGCTATCAATGTATGCATTGTTCTGTCCTTCCCTCCTTTTTTACAGAAATACAAAAAGTACACTTCATACTTCGCTCAGCGCTCCCACCCCTACCCCATCCCTACCACCTTCCATCTATACCCCTTGCCCCGAGTCCCCACCTCTTTATTGATACAACCAGTCCGGTCGTTGGTTTTCTAACTCTGAAACATGCATGCAGCCTGAATCTGCACATTATAAACTGTTCATGGAAGCGATTAGGAAAATGAA
>KN889164.1:365-17432 GCA_000934455.1 Apostichopus parvimensis | reverse complement strand
ACACACGACACGGGAATGAAGTATTGTATGCTCATCGTTTCATACTTTACAAATAAGAAATACATATTAACTGCCTCAACAGTCATCCACCCCACTGTTGATAAAGCGAAGTATTGTATGGCTGCTGAGGTATTTTTGCAGTGTGTTTGATAAGGGGAGGATAAATCTCCCGCCAAAAATGACACGTAGAAACCGATCAAACACAAACAGAAGTTAACATGGATTTTGGTGGGTTGTTTTACGCGTAGACTTCTGTCGAGATATTGAGAGAGAAAAACAAAGAAAGTTGTGATAGCACATGTACAATGATGCAGATTAAGAATAACCAATGGAGATGAATATTTCACCATGACGAAGTGACTCTTTTCTTGCTGTAAATCTTTTACATTGGGACTGTTGCCAGCTGATAATGACAATTTAAAGGACAACTTTAGGCACAATAATATATTTGATATGTTCATTTACAATTAAAAACACTGCTTTCGGTCCAGGTTGTATTTTATTAACTATTATTTTTTGAGGAATATCCCTTTAAACAGTTGAGCCTGTATCAAGTAAAGTGACTGGACTATGTAGTCTAATACACAGATCATTAGTTCAGTTCCTCAGATACAAGCCAAACCTCAATGGGAAAATAGTTGTATGGCCTCAAAGTAATGACATGGCATTTGTACATGTCAGTTGTAAGAACAAATGGATGACTTTTTTGTTGATATGAAGTAAGGGAACTAGTTTATGTTGAGTGTTTAGAATTTATAAAACAAATGATTGACATTAAAATGTAGGACTGCAGTGAGGAGCATTGATCGTTTAAAGGAGTATTCCACACACTAAGCACATTTTAAATGTACATATCTTGCAGACCAGAGCAGCTGCTAAATCATTACCAGAACTCACATTTTGTTTTCTACTTGGACTATATAACTTATATCCATAGATCCAAATCCTGTGCACAATGCATGTAGCCGATATTGAACAAAGGCGACAGTCGTGCAAAATATGTTATCGTGCTTACAAAACGTCGGTCTACTTCTTTGAACATGGATAATTTATATCGATATTATAGCCAGCTAACTAAAGTCGAGGAGGAAGAGGGAGGGGGGGGGGGCCTATCATGCACGTTACTCGTTCATTAAAGGAAGTTGATTTACTCACTTTATCAGTGTCAAAGTAAGGACACAAGCAACAAGACCAACTACAGAGAGCGATGAGCCAATCCATCTTACAGCGGTTAAAGTTCGTTTCACAATAGGCGCATCCGTTTCCTGTATCTATAAAAGTAGAGAAAGGTGGGGGAGACAGAGAGGGGGAGGGAGGGAGGGGTGAGCATTAATGGAGAATCTGGGAAGGAAAGTACATGCTTAAGTATATTTAGAGATGTGGTGACTGTGTTGAAGGTTCACGACCTTCAAAGTACATTAAATTATAGGTTTCACTCTGGTAATTGAAGTTTCTTGAACAATATCACCAACTATGATATGCAAATGTTTATTAGATTTATTTAAGTGTCTTCAACCAAGAGCAGAGCCATGTTAACAGCATTAATGACGATACTTTCCAAAAAGAGGGCGCTACCACTCCTTTGGGTAAGAATTACAGTGCGCCATATATTTACGCGTCTCGTTCTAAATGCCTCGCGGTACTCTGTGTTCTCAGTGTACTCTGTGATCCCCTGTGACTATTTTCGTCTACATTTTTAGAGGACTGGCTCTTGTTTTAAACCCTATAACCACGGAGCGATGGTTGCAGCTCCATGCCTATACCAAGTCCATCTTTGCTACCAAGGGCGTAGGAACCGGGGGGCTGGGGGCGCCAGCCCCCCCCCCCAGTGAAAAATATGGGGGGCGGAAGTATCATTCCGCCCCCCCGCTCCGCAAGTCAGAAAACCCCTTTTTCATTTCCAAATGAGAAAAAAATCTCATTTGGAGCACCAAATTGCATCTAAGGCCAGGTGAAAATGCAAAATTATTTACAAAATGGAGTGGGTGTTGAAAGTGTGCACCAAACTGCATCTGAGGCCACCTGGGAAACCCCCTCCCCTTAGACCCCTCCCCCAGGCCGGCCAACAGTCTTCAGCCCCCCACTCAAAAGTACCTTCCTACGCCACTGTTTGCTACTATCAATGTATTTGTAGAGTATGGTACTAACTCAATTCGAACCGCAACACATCTTGAAATTAATTATCAGTAGTTTTTCTTTTCTTTTAGCGTAGCAGTCTTTCAAACGACATGTTCAAAGAATATCAATGAACGATCCTTTATATTATAGTGTAGTTTTGCAGAGAGAGAGAGAGCTTCGAGGCTTTGGTTAGAAAAAGTCAGAGCCCGGCTATACAAATGACAAAATTGCACTTTCCGTTACGATAATTATCATGTTTCGGTACGCCCCCCCCCCCCCCCCCCCCCCTTTTTGGCTTCCCTTGGCTTTAAAAAAAAGCTACCCCAACCATGATGTAATTACCAAATCTATATAAAAGTCTGGATTCAGATAGTCTTTCGTTACATCCTGACTTGACTCAACGGGTCCAGCTGTGGTCTCCAGAGGTAATGTTCTGTGCGGTGCCGCTGGTTCCACAGCACTATATTCTGTAACAAACAACCGATACGTCCGCAGTAAGTCGTGTCAATGCTCACGCTCATATCTGTTTTTTTGGGGGGATGGGGGGGGGGGATTGGGTGAGTCTGCTGTAATTATGAACGGTCCATTTAAATCTTCTATCGTCGATAAGTTAAACAAAGTGATGATATCTTTACTGATGATACTTCTTAAGAGAAGTCAACCAAGAGAGGCCGGGCACAAATCAAACAATTTGATACCCTTACATTGAAACTGATAATAGACCAATGGCATTATATATATATATGTACTTACAGGGGCGTAGATAGACAGGTCACTGGACCCCCTTCTTCAAGTCTGTACTATAGCCTAAAGTATATTATTGAAATGATGGTAAACTACCACTGACTGACCCCAGGCCCGGGCTGTAATCCCCCGACCCCCTCTCGCCACGTAACATTTGTAACATATAGTCTTCAATTTGATTCGATGGTTTTCACGCTCTATAATATGGCATGTCAATCGGAGGTTTATGTTTGATCATCTTTTAATTGTAGTGGTTGACCAACATATAGTGGGCTTTGTAACGTGTGTCGGGTTCAGTTCACACGGTTGTTTGAACTTACACTTTATATACTCACTAGTTGTCCAAAACGTAGCCCATTGAGGGGTTGTCATTTCCCTGGTTATCTCCGACGTTATAAGGACCGTCGACTCACCTAAAGCAAGACATATATACCGAGGTATGAGCCAATATCGATATATAAAATACTTAGAATACATAAAATACAGAACACTATACAACAAACTATATATAAACGGTGTTTCGAATCGTTTCTTCCTCCATATATATATGTTAAATAATTTGAAGCAAGAGCAAGATCGCTTGATAGAATGAAGGGTTAGATTTTATTGTGATAGTACCAATATTCATGACGAGTACGACTTCTTCAACTGTTGTCGCGGTGACAATTAACATCGGGGAGGAAATTAAGGTTCTCTCAAAGCAATAAATACCACAAAATATCATTAATTCCAAAATCGTTTACCAAATGCTCTATTAAGCTTTTATTGTAAAGTTGTAAGCATTCCAACCATTTAACATATCTGTATTAAGTTTAATTTTAGAATCACTACATGAAAAAAGAGTCGTTGAGAGACAGAGCAATAGATGATGCTGAAATCACCGCAGCCACGTGTTTGAGAGAGTTTCGGCAACTGGAAAAGTCATTTAAGAGCTAATTGAATGACGGTGATATTAACATAATTTCTGTATATTGTAATAAAGCAATAATAGATAATTTCCATTACTGCTGGCAAGAAATATAAACTTTGCCGAACTATTATGCTTAAGAAATTGAGTCGGACGGGTAGGGGAGAAAACGATCATAATATTGATAGGTTAGAATATTTTGCATGAGAGATCGAAAAATCACAAATTTGTTCAGCATGCTCGTATGTGAGATGGGTGGGGCGAGGGCGGGGTGGTGGAGGGGGAGTATTATGCTTATGTCCCACGATATTCCTTGTCTACACTGAGAAGATCAAAATAGCAGTGTGCCAACCGCGTATAGAGTTGAGTTTATCATATAATCAAGGGACATAACCGTAAAAACTGCACACACCACGAACATAGGATTTCTAGGTCAAATGGAAATAAAGCTGACTGGTAGGAGGGTTCGGTAGAGCGAGGGTTCAGGTATAGAGTGAGAGCTTGGTAGAGTGAGGGCTCGGTAGAGCCAGGGTTTGGTAAAGTGAGGGTTTGGTAGAGTAAAGGGATAGACAAAGGAGGGAGACGAGCCTGCGCATTTTACCTGTTTAGGAAACACTTCTGATGCTTACCTTTGGTGTAGGATGTCAAACAAAAGCAACACATGCCAATTATCGATATCAAGAAAAGACTGTCTTCTCCCATCTTTAAAAGCATTTTTTCTTGTTGTTGTCACAAATGCAATAGTTAGGCTATGTCTTCTATAACAATGCAAAATGTTATTCGCCAAGAAAGTCATGTGTCCTTTAGTCATCTGATACGCTCTACTTCATTTTAAAATGGATCTAACGTAACTCAACTCACTGCGGTTGTCTGGTTGAAAAGAAAAACAGTGTGGAAACGCGAAGTATATATGTTCTTAAGTTAAAGGGGGTTTCATCATCACAGCTCCCGACGATAACACATTAAAGTATATATAGTTGCAAACATGAATAAATCCACAGTACCATTCCTTATGCTTCCATAACCCTCTATTCACTGAAAACTATTCACTGATATTAATGGCTGGCTATAAGTTAGACCATCTGATGTCATAATTATAAAACCAACCAAAAATGACGATTTGTTTGTAATAATGATTCGCTTTAATGTAGAGCTCTCATTGCGTCAGTGTTTATTTATAATTTCCTTCCCGTTGCTTAGCCTGAAAAAGTAAACTGGAACGGTCGGATCTGGGAAAGGTGAGCTCGCCTATTGTGGGAGTTTATACGATATACGGTTACAAAGTCACCGCAACACTGCTCCATGGTAAACTGCACGTACTGACTTCATCACAGCCACTAAGCCTTCCTGCAGGAATACAGGGTTGTACACTTTCATGAATGATTGACGAGTAAACATACAACATTATAATGTTTTGCATAAATATATTGCCAATGTGTATTCTTACTGTATATGTATATATTGCGCAGGCATGTCATTAATATACTAGTAAGATAAAAGTATATGCAGGGCGATGAAACATTGGGAACCGAATATCGTATGATTATCATAAATTTGATTCAATGTCTTCAGGTTTGTTCCTAAATATGCTAGAAAAATGGTCACCCATGCATGTCTACCGTGCACTTGACTACCATCTACTCTAACAGCATTTTCCAATCAAGGGGATTTTTTTCATTGGTTCAATGTTCTTGATGATTTTTGAAATCCAGAACCACCAATCACATGTTTTAGTAAACTTTGTATGGAGCAATAATTTGGGGCTATTTTAACAATTACAAAACAACAAAGCTAAATCACCTTGTGGTTGTACCAGAGGTCATTGTCTTAAACTCCGGAAGTTGCAAAGTAGGATTAATATTCGGCATAACTTCTTTGATAATAGGGTGGTGACTGAATGGAATGGTTTGCCCGAGAAAGTTGTGCATACAAAGTAGTGTAAATGGGTATAAGAATGCATTAGACAAGCACTTTAAGCATTATAATCGGGTCCGATTTTTTTGTGTCTTCTTTTTATTTCTTCTCTCTCCCATGTAGGGTCCTTGATGGGGGACTAGATTGTCCCTCCTGATCCTTTTTTCTACTAAATTAAACTAAACCTAAATTTTGATCGTTAGCTTGGAAATATGTTAACAAAAGGCAACTTTTGCTGGTTAACGGGAATTGCTGCAAAATTCTGCATGCGTGCGTTAGGCCTACTCCAAAGGTATTGGTTGTTAAAATGTGTAAAATTATTATGACTGTTACCAAGAAACCTACCTGAGGTAACTTCTCGTGTCAGATTCAAGGACCCCCTCCCCTTATGTGCCATTTTGTATATTGGCCTTTAACAGTGTGCAGATAAACTTGAACTGATATTTGGGACTTATTAGGCAGGCTACCTTTATTACATCCAGATCGTTAAAAAACTGTTCTTTATAGTGGAACAGTGATTAAAGTGTGACAAATCAAACACTTTCATTTGTAGGAAAGGGTGGGTGTGAGAATATCACGGAAGAATGCCATGCTGCGCAAAATGCTGGCCAAGTGAACGATACCTACATGACTGGGCGTTGTTCATATTCTCTCTGTACATTTGCAGCCTCAGAGGCTAGCTGCGTAGCCAACTTGTTCTGAGCCTGTCACGGCGCTCACAGACGCCCTCACTTTCGAGTACTGAGTACTTGTCGAGCATTATAACACTGCAGATGAGCCGGGAACTGACTTTCATTTCATTTCATTTCATTATTCACAATTTAAATACAGAGAAGTTAAATAAGTGGCAAAATATATAAACAACAAGGAAAATTGTGAAAGGAAGCATTCCAAAAAACCCAAGGGGCTTATCTAGAAGAGCGCTTCCATAAATAAACAGAGAGAACAGGAAAAAAGTAACACAAAGATCCACCCGCACACCAACACGTACCCACCCACCCCCCGCCACCCCCCAACCCAATAAATATATATAAATATGAGAAAAAAGAGGAATACAAATAAAAAAGGATGGCTACAGCGTACAAAAAAAAAAAAAAACTAGAACTACTTAAAGTCTTATGTAGTGGTTTATAAGGGATCTTGTCAAGCTGTAATCGGTAAGGAGTGTACATCTGCTTAGTATGGAATTCCAGGTGCTGATTGCTCGATAATGCAAGCTTGCCTTGGAAAAAGTTGGCCGATTACCAGGAAGACGAACACCATTGTTTTGACGTGTATTATAATTGTGAACTAGGGAGTTACGAATGAGGAAATTAGAAAAACCCGAAGGTAAGAGATTGTTGAAGTAGCGATATGTGAAAGTTGCAATATTTACTTCGATGAAGTTATTTAATTTTAACAAGTTAACTGACTTAAAATGTGCACTGGTGTGTTCACGTGGAGCAGTATGTGTAATATGTCTGATAGCTCTTTCTTAAATTAATAGTACCAGACCAAGCAAGGCTACAGTAGCAGAGGTGGGGATAAACGAGAGTTAAACAAAGAGTGCGAAGAATATGTTTTGGCAATATCTGCTTAAATCTACCGATTATTCCAAAACCTTTAGCAACTTGCGAACACATTTGTGAAATATGTTCATGCCAATCAGATATATACAGTGGCGTAGGAAGGTACTTTTGAGTGGGGGGCTGAAGACTGATGGCCGGCCTGGGGGAGGGGTCTTTTTTTGGATTTTTTTTGCATTTCCAGGTGGCCTCAGATGCAATTTGGTGCAATATAGCACACTTCAACACCCACTCCATTTTGTAAATAATTTTGCATTTTCACCTGGCCTTAGATGTAATTTGGTGCTCCAAATGTGATTTTTTTCTCATTGGAAATGAAAAAGGGGTTTTCTGACTTGCGGAGCGGGGGGGCGGAATGATACTTCCGCCCCACCATATTTTTCACTGGGGGGGCTGGCGCCCCCCCAGCCCCACCGGTTCCTACGCCCTTGGATATATAGATATAAATAAGAATAAATCTGCGATATATAATGGATTTTAATCTATCTAGAGCTAGCAAGAGTAAGCTTATTACGTAACCAGGCCGCTTTGTTTACATTCCTGACTTATGAATGGTACGTAGGGCTAGTACGTCTAGGTGTAAGTGAAGCAGGGGCCACTGAGGTGCGCTTGGATGTAACACACCGCCGAAGGTTTCAACTAAGGCTTGGTTCCAGGGGTGTACATTGGCGGGGACCGGCACATGCAGTGATGCTGGATCATAACTCGGTAGCAGAGTAGAAAACTTAAATTAATGACTCCTTCTTTCGGCACAACTTGCTTACAATAAGTTCCTATTCAGTTTACTGTGCCGATTTGTTTCTGTACATACGTGTTTATGATAACGTCGTGAATTATATAACATACAGTACCGGCCTACGTACTTTATTGTATCGACGCTTGTTATCCCTTTAATTAAAGTAATCATATCCTTCCAAAAAATGAATTCGCCGCATGTGTTTCCAATAAAAAATAATAAAATGATCAAAATAAGAGTTGAAAGTAAGTTTAATTGTAAATACAGATTTTAAGCGATCGAGCAACGTATTGTTTAGAGTAAATCAACACAACTTTCGCGGAAAATATGCATCTTGTATACCTATGTCCATGTGTTAAACTTTACCGTAACTGTCCTTGTAGAAAAAAAAACTTGTGTGGTTTAACCCCCTCAGTGAAATACAAAATACATTTTCTTTTTGGTAGGGATATAAATGGCGCTTTAGTACAGCACAGATCTAAGTTTTTGTTATGGTAGTAAAAATTCGACTGGCGCCCTCGTTACATTGGGACTGGAATCCCCTGATTTGAAATTATCGAAGAATAAGTTCATTGTAAACTTGGGCTCTGAGAGATCGCAAGCCAGTAAGGAACATTTTTCTAATGCCTGGTACAAAATGTTATCTTCAGATAATAACTGACGAATGTTCTGTCCATTTTGCATCTTCGGAAGAAGCTCATTGGCAGATAAACTTGACTCCAACAAGGATAGTTTCGTCAGCAATTGTTTCTCACCGATCTCCGCTAACTAAGCTGGCGAAGTTTATTGGATGTTAGTCACTCTGGTATGTGATATTGCGATTTGAAACCTGAGTCACATAGCGAGTGCTACCCACACGCTTTGTATCGAGACTGCACAGCTAGCTGTATTTGTTGTGTCCTTAACTACACTCATAATTTATCTACTTGGGACCAATAGAAGAGCCAACTATCGCTACGCGGGTACGTGAGCACACGACCGTAAGCTAACTTGGTTGACTTCTGAGCTGAGGTGCGGTCATGTAATACAAACACACATAATATATAGGCCTATACTTACGTCCTTTGGTACCAATACCATTACTTTTGAAAAGTGGCCGCAGTCTACCTAACGTTTCCTCACTATATACTGGAACCACTATCGACCCAGCTTTGAAGATCTACACATCTCGTCAAAATGCGTACTTGGTGAGTGTAAAGTGTCTCAATTCGTCGTTATGGTTTTATCTGATTATTGAGTTTCAATGACAACATCGACTTCTTGTTTACTCAGTTAGCCTATACGTTAGGCCAAGTTACCATTTCTACTAATCTAGGCTAGCCTCTGGTACTGGTAGTACCAATAACACTAAGGTATAAAACCAAGCCGAGGGCCTAGTACTAGAATCTTAGGCCCAGAGTTAATGCCAGTGTGTTACACTTACAGTATTAACGTTAGTAGTTGGAGGTCTCAGGTAGGCATACTGTACCATTTTTGTTAAATATTGATCTTTCTTTTGGTCATAATTACAAAGATTCAGGAAGAATAGATCTGTAGTACAGTAGAAAAGATGATAGGCCTACTAACATAGTAACAATTTAACATGCTGCTAAAATGTACTAACAGTAACAGTTGCAAAGATATTGAGCAAAGTTGGATTTAGGATCGAAACAGAAATGCTAGTTAGGAGTGTGTAAAAGAATTGGCGCATTTTAAGTGCATGCTAATAACTTTACTGTATGGTCGCATTGCTACATCTTTTTGCTGTACACTAGAATGATACACCATATCGCATGGTGGGCTCATAATTGATGCACTTAAGGATTTGATCAATGATGTCTCTCAAGGAAAAGTCCAAATCACTCAACTGTATGTGTTTTTTCATATGTGTTGTTTCTCAGAAATGTAGTGATCTCAAAATATTTATTGTTCTGTGCCTATGCAATGTACAATTGAGCAAAATTTGACTACTAAATGTCTGCCGTTTCAATTTCTTCATACCCCGAAATTGACACATTTGTTGATTGGCTAACTGTAACTTTTTGGTAATTATACCTCCATTGACTCTGGATGCTGTTTGCTATGCTCTGAGCCTTCTACGCTCAGACAGGTCAGATGGCAGAGAGTAATTTTGGTTTATTTTTAGGGAGTAAGTTTTCAAAATGCTAAAACTACATGCAAAACTGAGGGGAGGATGTTAAAAGCTTTATAAAAAAAAAAACCACAATTTGATCAGCACATAGCTGAAAATGGATTCAAATGCATGACATATTGTAACTCTGCTTTGCTGCAAAAAGTTAAGGTTGCCTGCTGTATCGTTGCAAATAATATTTGAATTGAAGGTGCATCAATTACGAAGGTGTGTTAGTTATGAAGCCTTTACTATACATTAGCCTAACACCTTCCTTTTGCGATGATTCCTAGGCCTAATACTATCCAGTGTATCAGTTTCTCCAAAGAGAGTGTAAATGATATTAATTGTGTTAGTGTAAATATGTGGGTCTCTTTGTTTTCTAAATTACAAAAAAAGACCTCATTTATGGGGAATTATTTAGAAAGAAACAATATGGGCAATTCCACGGTTACTCACGTTACATTTTTGAAGACTTTCGCTCACAAATGGTCTGATAACTCCACCATTCATTAATTTGAATGAGTGCTCTCTATGCATTGATAGGGTAACAAATTTACCTGAACATTGGCGAAAACACAATTTGATTATCTTGTTTCTTGTAGGAGATAGGTACATGAAAGTGTCGGTTACTCACGTTACATTTGAAAATCACCCCGACGCCAAAAATGAACTTCACTCAAAAAGTGTCCTCATACTGGATATATTTAAAGAAAATGGATACATGATTTTTGGACCTTAGGTGATGATACAAATACTGAACACAATCAAAATCACATCTAGTTTCCTGTCTTGGTGAAAATGAGGCATTCACCGGTTACTCACGTTACGGTTACTCACGTTACAGTTTGTCCACCTATACAATACATAGGGAATTAAGAGTCCGTGAGGAACTTGCTGCTGGATAATGACTAGGAAACACCCATATATCAGTGGAATTGACATTTTGAACATCTTCTCCAGTGTAATTCAATAATATCACAATCTAAATGAGATATACCATGTCTTTTTAAGATAATGCATGAATCATATCTTCACAAATCGGCAACAAATTCTAAACATTGTAACTAAGTTTTATTTGAGGACTAGCAGTGTGTCAAACTTGAATTTACCCAGAATATAATACTAAGGGAACTAAATCTCTCTGGGGAAGTAACAGGCCAACTGAACAAAAACCATGAACCAATAGGAAATTGTTAACATATCAATTGAACATTGAGTAACGTTTGGAAGCGGCTTTGGAAGAGAGCTGATTCGTTCAGTCTTCAAAAGGCGACAGAAAATTTGAAGTGCCCACGGTTATTGGCAAAGGTTGGTGCATCAAGTTTGGTGATGAGTTTCTCCCTGAGATAGACTATCTTGTGCCTTGGGTTTAGCCATTTTTAATTGGGCCCAGCTGGCTGCATCACTGACACTTGTACGTCGTTCTGGTCCCCCTTTGCTTCTATTACAAGGGGGGTACAATACTGCTTCGTATTCAACGGCATACCAGTCTATACCGAGTTCTATACCAGCATTGCCACTCCCTGAGCAGGTTGCATTTTTCTGTGACCTTCTCCATCTCCCGAGGGGGGTATTCCTTTCAGCAGAGCTGTTGCCATCATCTGTAATGGTGAAGGAGAAGACATCCTTGTTCTGTACCTGCAAGTGATGTTTACTGGCCATTCCAACGATTTGCTTGGCATTCTCAAATACAGATTTCAGACCGAGTTCGCTATTTCTCGCCTCAATTTCAGCTTGCGGCATCAGTATGGGTGTCCACCTTGGGCATCCCAGTGGTTGCTGTTACGTTGCTTTTTTGCATTGGTAATGCCTTCCGAGATTTGACTTAGCTCCATGCACGACGCTTCACTGCTCCACCAATCCCATCCACAGCATCTTGAGATTGTGCTTTTCTTGAAGGCGGATAATAGCAGCAGCGAGGAATCTGTTCTTAAATTGTGAAGCCGGACCATCCGACCAGACAGATACAGACTTCAAAGCTTGGGTTAGGCCATCAAGGACTTTGTCCACATATGCCATAACTGTATCCTTGGAGTGGACCAGGCTGTCTGATGCCACAACACTGGAATGGAGGGAAACGGAGTGCCACGCTGTCTTTGGTTCCAGTGGGCAGTCTGGATTTCATCTTGAGATACACATGTGTAGTTCTCAGAGAAGTGTATTTGGATCAGGGCCTTGGTAGAATTGAAGGAAGTGGATCCAGCCCTTTGCGCTCCAGGTTGAAATATGCAGGAGGAGGCAACTTGTCATCTAGTGGCCACCCTCCGAGCTTCAAGTTGCTGAATCTTCTTCATGGGTGATGGGAGAGTACTCTCCAGGTGTTGTACTAACCCTAGCCCTAATCCCCACTGCCCTCTCTTATTGAGCAATTATTTACAAGACAATAATAGGCATTTCCTGCATTGTCTCAGTGTGTTAGCTTGGTTACTCACGTTACACACTGGTTACTCACGTTACACGGTTACTCACGTTACAGATTTCAGTGATCTATCACTCACACATGATGGGTCTCTCCTCATTAGTGATCTTGTTTCCACACTTGGGACTATGAGTACTAACGAAATTATGGTTATCAGATTTCCACTTGTTACAGAAATGTCACATAGAGAAAAAGTTGTTTTTTCGGTTACTCACGTTACATCAGTAATTGAAGACTGAAAAATGTCTGTTCTGAAGTTGTCATGAAGAAATTTTGAAATGTTTTTCTGTCATAACACAGTCAACAAGAGTATCTTTCATAACACATATTAAAACTACTAAATACTATCTGATGAGTATCATATAGGATGGCATGGAATGTATGATGAATTTTCAGGATTATTTTGAGCTCTCATCCTCCTTGATTTATTGAGCCATGTATTCAAAATTTGAGTGTTGGAGAAAAATTGCTTACCTATTCCACAAACTTAGATATGTATACTACAACATTAGACTGATAGCAGGTTGAAAACTGACACTTCTTATTTTTAGGCCATGTCCCCTCCATCATGGAATTGCCCATATACTTAAATGATAGTACTAGCCTACATACTGACTATGGAACTGAAAATTTGTCCATTCTGTTAATTTTATTCTTAAATTTATGTCATGCTAGATTTGAGTATACAGAGAAGTTTTAGCTTGTAATATATACAGTTACACTCAGTTTAAGTTTATGGGTAGGAATCCTCATTTGGTATGAATTCTAGATATATACTATTGAAATGATTTGGATGAAGAATAAAATAACCTGCATTACAATTTTGTTTCAACTTCACAACTTACAAGTTGAACTGGCAGATTAATGTGACCTCTCAAAGCCCTAATTTTGTGAAAGCTGTCATTTCAAACATTTAACTGTAGGCTGTTATTATCCTTAAGAAACAAATCTTGCTGAATATATGCATTAAATATAGTTCTTAACAGACACACTAAACCTTCCAAATCAATACACAGTACACACAGTACTGAGTAGTAATTGGAATGGGAAAAACCACTACCCAGTCCAAGCAGTCACTACCTGGTCCGAAAATCGTAAAATAAAACACTGTCATTGCTCTCCGTTTTTTAGTTATGTTTTTGTTTGAAGTAATGAAAGAGAGATAAAAAATTCTTTTTTTTTATATTAATTTCATCATTAAATGATATTCCCTTATATGTTGATCATTGATGTGAATCAAGCAACGTGCAATTGGTCCATAATTACACAACGGACGCTACCATTTAACAATAAGGGTTGATTGATGTGTACACTCTCTTCAGTCTTTCCAACTAATCTTTAAGTACTGTAGATAAGACCTCCTGGTGCGCTAGCCTAAGTGAAAGAATAGGTTGGATCTATAGCCTAACGCAAACTTATGATATGGCAGTGCACTGTATAAGTGCCGTCATGTGGTTGCACAGTGTATTGTGAATTATCTCCCATTGCTTAACTAAAATAGCAATTTTATGCAAATGAACCCCAACAAATGTTTTAAGGAATTCTTCAATCACATTTTAATGAGTAATTCGTTCAATTGCACATTGCACTGTAAGGTTTGAAAGACGGTACAGAAGACTTGGTAGCAAATTATTGGACCATTCTCATCACTAGTAGTGCATTGCTTGAAGTACTTTCCTTACAGTGGGCTGACTTAAAATAGATCAATATGCTTCAAATTAGACATATATTTAGAAAGAAGAGCTGTGTCTACACCTACAGTAGGCACAAATAAGGCCGGCCAGGCATCTGTCATAAGGTCAGGCAATTATCTGACAATTCTGTGCATTGCCCACCATCCGGCATTACCGACACATAGATAGTATCTGAGAATCTGTAATAAAAGTATTTAATGAAACCTTTTAAAGCACTTCATGTTAGATATACAGAATCCATATAGCTGTACATTATTAAAGCTCCACTGACGGTTTATATATTTATTATCTCTGTGCAGAAAGTACAGCTGTTATTATGATCTGTTCCAGTCTCATATTTAGTAACATTATTACTAACATTAATGTGACTTGCAGGGTTTCCAACAAGCTTTGAAATATGGGATCTTGGCTAGCAGCCTCCTCAAGTTGTTGATCATGTGTTGTCCATTTTGATGTGATATCAATGGCCTCCCTAGTATCCAGTGATTTTATTCTTTCAAATTTTAGAAGAAAAGATCCCAGACAAAAGGACCTCATGATTGACAAAAACAAATTATGAAGGAAAAAAAAAACAAAAAACATTTAAGCAATCAGAAGTAAAATAGGCCAACCTTGCTTTGTCATTATGTGGTTAAGTTTCTGAGGGGTTAGGGTTTAATTGTTTTGATTGAGAATAATTAGGGAAAACTTCAAATGGATCGATTAGGGGGGATAACTTTTCTGGTATCTCACAATACAATTTTAAGCAAATATTGTACTGTACATTTGCAGATACGTGAATGAAGATCTGTATTAACAGGTTTTATTATGTAGAACGCTTACCTTTTTTCTCTTCAATATTCCGAATCAAGTTCATAAATCTCATACAAAGAGGTATGAAGTTAAATTTTAAATTATTGCCGAGCAGAATGTCTCCAGTATGTAGTTTCCTCAACAATTTCCTCATCCAGACTCTTAGTGAATAGTTTGAGAAGGCAGATTTCCTTAACTAAGAGACAAGATAACCAGTGGTAGTCATACATGTCTTTTTGTTGTTTCATTTAAGCTCTCTTGACAGTATACAGGTATTTGTTGTCTAAAGTTAAGCTGGAGTGATGAGCAGACAGTTGTGCTCTCCCATACAGTAAACCATATTTCAGTGTACAATAATGCACTATGGACTGTATTTTAGAGTTCTCAAACGATGCAGTGTACATTATACTGTATGTACTGTAACAGTGTAGTTTAAATTTGATCTATCAGGGCTGATTTTCAGATGATACCTTTATTAGAATTGGCAAGGAAGTTGGAACCATAGTTACACTCATTTTTTACACAGCACTGCAGTGGTACAGTATATATATGGGTCAATCCATGCCAAATCAACAGATTTTTGGGTCGATTCCACGTCGACCCTCTCAGAATCGCCTGAAATTGATATGGTGTCTTGCCATATGTCTCAAAGGATGAAATTGGGCAAAAAAAAAAATTAAAAACTTTTTGGTTGTTAGGATACGGCCCCGCCTAGCAACCAAATCCAGATTGCATTTTAAGAGCCCTAAATTTGTGTCAAGTTTGGAGGCATCTTTTGCATAAATGTAAAGTATTTTATGTCTGATATTGCAGATATTGTGGAAGACATGTGACCAGTCTTCAAATTTAGCTAACTTTGAGGAAAATTTACGGTCTCAATTTTTCGTAACAAGTAATTAAAATGGCAGAAAATGAGATAGGAGCCTTTTCTGGCCCTACTTTGAGTGTGCTCTATATTCACAAGCAAAGGCATGTTTGAGTTTTAATTTGCATAGGATCCTTGTCCAGTGGTAGTTGTACTGGAAAAGTGCGAAAAAAAAGTCAAGCGGGTCGTACGTTTTACGAACAGCGCCCTCAAACTTAAGAAATCTCACTTCTGGCCCTAATTGGGGGTCCAATTTGGGCCTGTGGGTATTTTTTAATTTTTCTTTAAATACCATTTTTCAGGAGTGTATTGACCCTATTTTTAAAAATTCAAGTCAAAAAGTTGTGTATTTTGTGTTATCTACTCAAATTTACGACTCGAAAATTGCGAAAATCACTTGGTTCACATGTATGAAAATGCTTGCACAAGCCGATTTGAGTACTTCAAATGACAACAACTTCTTAGCATTAGCATACAGGTGCTTAACAATTAAGAGGGTGGTCCACTAGCATAAAGACTACAAATAAACTGCATTTTCAGGGTCATATGCCCAACGATGCCTATGAACAGCGCCCTCAAACATCACATTTTACCAATATTTTGGGCTATTTTGGGTATTTCAAGGTCAAATTTGGTCACAATTAAAAGTTTTATTTTTGGTTTTTAATACAAAACTAGTAAGATATGTATAGTGATGATGCAAAGAATGAGCTAAAACATCTTTTATATAAGTTATTAATGCTCTGATGAGCAGCTTAAAGTGGCGTATATGAGAGTTACATCAGCTCTACAGAAACATGCTTGCGAGGGCAAACAGTGCTAACATTGTATCTTCATTCAAGGAGATCAGGTTAAACAACATTAAAAACTATTGAAATGTTATTTATTAAAAGTGTTCTGTCTGAAACTCTTTGACTCCCCCACCCCCCTCCCCCCCAACACCCTCCCCATAGTGCACTATGCAGAAGTATGTGACTGACTTTTACTGCAAATAGAGACTGCATAAAACATGCATTCTAGGTATACTGAATTATTGGAATGGAAATCTTCTGCTTCAAATTGTCTGTATGCATGTAATCCATCCCCTCCCACCCACATCTTCTATCCAACCCTATATCAGAATAGAAAATGAATGTAAACCAGTGCATACATGTACAGTGTGCACTATATATGTGTGTACATGTTCAGTACAGTGTTATT
>KN889163.1:11990-23829 GCA_000934455.1 Apostichopus parvimensis | reverse complement strand
TTATTATAAAATAATAAAAAATTAAAATAAAATTAAAATATCTACAAATTCTTTCTAATTTTCAGCCAATTCACAGAATCATTTCAGAATGGCATCCAGTCTTGCAAAAATTGTATGTTTGCCTTGGATGGAGTCCATCGCACTACCGCAGTGATTCTCTCGCCAAGAATATTTAAGGTTAGTCTAATCTACAAACGCCATGACCAGACAAATGACCACAACATGCTCTCTTATCATTATTCAAAAGACCTCATGAATATGTTAAACGAAAAGATGTAGAAAACTGTAGAAAATGGTAAAAACTATGATGAAGTAGAAAAGACTTCTCTTCTTTTGGTGGTACTGTATAATAGGCCTTTTTATTAACGATACTCGACTCCTTCATCAGGGCATATAAATCTGTTGTCCTGGTCATGACAAAATGCAATTTTGAACAAATGTGCTATGCTCAAAGCTAAATAGTCTTCTCAGTAGTTAGATGACACCCACAAAATACTCAAATCAATTTATGGGTGTAATTTGCCACTTAAGTATTCCCTGCCACATTTTGTTCATACAAAAACTAGAATTCAATCCATGTTCTGATCGAAACTAATTATAAAATATGCAAGGTACTGTGGCTTCTTCAGACTCTATTCAAGTTTAACATCAAGGCACTGTTAGTAACTTCTTCATATCTACACCGTTTACAGTCAAACACAAGTAAAGTTTCCAATTGTGAAATTTATCTCTTTCTGTCATGAATGACACCTCTCCTGTTTACTGGCTACCAGTGTCACTACATCAAAACTATGAATAAAAGTGTATGTTTAATCTGGATATTTCATAGACAGATAAAAATCTTGGCTGAATTTCTTTTACCCTGTATATATGGGACCTTCGGAAGTGCATCAGTGAAAGAGACTGGATTACCTAGTCTAACCAATAGATCAGCTTCTCAGAAACAATACAAAAATTAAGAGGCAAACATAATGACTGTACGGCAATAAATAGGTCATTGAATTGATTGTGATCTTTGGGTGCCTTCTTATTTATATGACATAAAGAGAAACATTTTGATTGGATTTTAATTAGAATTTACTAAACAATGCAATGCAATATCAATTAGGCATGGACTGACGAGAGAACATCATTATCACCCTTAAAGGAGCGTTCCAGATATAAAGCATATTTTTAATATGAATATCTCAAAACCTGACATTCACAGAATTACAATCTACAAAAATATAAACCTACTCTTAAAATCTTTCTACCTTGTTGGATCACATCATATCAAAACTGTCTGTTATTTTATCTGGACTCTTCTCTCACTGCATATAATGGTGATAAAATATAAAAGGTGACTGGGTCAGCTGCAGTGATGATGCCCGTTCTCATCATACTCGGCTTGGAGATCCATCACCATGATCACCGGCACCATCCCCATCAGCACCATCCCCATCAACACCATTCCCATCAGCACCATCAGCACCAGCCCCATCAGCACCATGTCCATCAGCACCATGTCCATCAGCACCATGTCCATCAGCACCATGTCCATCAGCAGCAGCCTCATTAGCACCGTTCTCACCGCTTCCATCATCTTTCCCTTGAGGTCTATTTGGTTTGGGCCAGTTGGAACGCTTATACAAGATTCCCCACACAATGTGGTTAAGGAGCACCGTTATCGCACTCATTGTGCCAAGAGCGGCTGGTAGTAAGAACACATAGGTGTAGTTCTTGCTTACATCATAGATCAGTCCTAGAAATGAGAAAAATGAAAAGTCTCAAGTTTGGGAGGAATATAAAGAAGCATTCACTTTACGTACAAGTACAAGAAATAAAGCATTCACTTCACGTACAAGAACAAGAAATAAAGCATTCACTATACGTACAAGTACAAGAAACAATGCCGTACAAGTACCAGAAATAAAGCATTCGCTACACGTACAAGAAATAAAGCATTCACTACACGTACAAGAAATAAAGCATTCACCATACATACAAGAAATAAAGCATTCAATATAAGTACAAGTACAAGAAATATAGCATTCACTACACGTACAAGAAATAATGCATACACTACACGTACAAGAAATATAGCATTCACTATACGTACAAGAAATTAAGCATACACTACATGTACAAGAAATATGGCATTCACTATATGTACAAGGGCCTGTCATTGTAACTGTTTTAATATCAAATTTAAACCTACCAGCACAGGTTGCACTGAGCAAGTTTCCAATACCGACAGACAGAAGGCATAATCCAAATCCGCCAGAGAAATCCTTGGGACCGACTAAACTACGGACTATCGGCTGCATGAGTGGGATGTATATCCCTGATCCGATTCCAATCCCAAAAGCACCGATGAGTAACTGGACATAGGTTGTACCGTAAGCTACCACCGCAGATGAGATCCCTGTCGTGGCGTAGGCAATAAATAAAAGATGAACGGGATGTATCACACCGCGGTCTACCAAAAGTCCATAGGTACAGCGACTCACCAAGTTCCCCACGCCTACTACGGATATCAGTGACGAGGCAAGCAACTTATCTATGCCTTCACTGACTGCGCGTGCGGCCAAATGTGGCAGAATGGTACCCAGGAGCCAGCCTCCTAGGCCGAAGGATACCAAGACTGTGGTAAATGGTGCATTGGTCCAAAGTAGACGAATATTGAAGAGGTCTAATATGTATCCCAAACCAGAGAACCATCTGTCAGAAGTCATCTTCTCCTTGGGTATCCGCTTGTCGCCCTCAACCGATGGACCGTCAATGACAGCAAGCGATGCTTGCCGAGATATCACTGTCATCTGTAACACTACACTACTTGCGCCATTCACCGCAGTTTCTTCATGCACCACGACGGTACTTTCATCATGGACATTCGCAGAAGCTTTGGCCAATGGGCTTCCATCTCCATTTTCCGCCTCTTCAATACTGACCATATTTATGTCCTTTTTGGCCTTCCCTGCAACACTACAGTTGCATTTATTAATATCATTTTCTTGACCATTTGAAGCATCCATGCTTCCATTTCTCTTCTGATAATCACCGTTTCCTGATTCTGAATCTATCCATGCCTTGTCATAAGACATGACATTGTCGCCCATCTCATCATCCTCAGCCTGCCTCTGTGCTCCGGCGTCTATCCCCTTACCCCCACCGTCTTTCACATTCCCAGATCCTGCCTCTGGAATAGTCTCTAGGGGTTTATTACCCTGTCTGCTACCACCAGGAGCCTTTATTATCATCATGCACACAAATACGTGAAGCTCAATGGCTGCGACTACCAGGCAAGCACCTCGCCAACCATATGCAGAGACCAGAATTTCAAACAAGATGGGGAGGATGAGGACGCCCATGCTGGCTCCAGCATTTGCCACTCCGGAGGCAGTCGCAAAATTCTTGGTGAAGTGTTCGCTCACTGCTATGACTGATGACATGTACACAATACTTGAACCAAACCCTGTGTGGGAAACAGAAATGGTAGAAATGTCAGTTTCCATCACTTTTTAAAAAAAGTTCATAAACTATATGATGATGATGATGATGGTGATGGTGATGGTGATGGTGATGATGATGATGATGATGATGATGATGATGATGATGATGATGATGATGATGATGATGATGATGATGATGATGATGATGATTAAATTTGTACATCCCAAATATCCAGAAAGAAACTGTTCGATGCGCTTCACAAACAAAGTATGAATGACAAAGATGAGATTTGAGTTACATCCATCCAATAACTGAAGATGGACCACTGGATGGTGCACATGGTCTTACGTACCAGCTGTTCTGCTGGGTGTAGAGATGTGAATAGCACGGAATATGATGTATTACACACATACAGGACTTTTGCTCGTTAAAATGAATTTCTGCAACTGACAAGATCCTATCTTCATCATTACTTTTGTAGCTTGCTTGAAAATTTCACTGACTACACAAAATAGAGTGACTTTTAATTGTGGAGTACCTGAGCACAGGCTGTGACTACTGCAATAATACAGTATATTGGTCAGCTAAACAGCAGTCTAGTACTCTGCAGCAGGAATCAAGGTGTAACAAGACATCCATTGCATAAGAGAGAACCGACTACTTCAATTTAACAACACAATACCAAACATTTTGTCCAATAAGAGGAAAAATCCATGCAACAGTTGTGAAACACCCTTTTACGGTTAGACTTGGACGATGCTCAAGAACACGTATTAAAAATGTTTCATGTATGTTATACACCTGGTTTCCCAGTGAACTATTCTCATAGGCGGTTGTCATTAGGCATTATCCAAACGTCTGAATAACTTCTCACTCACCGATCATAGCAGTAACTGTGAGGAACAGCAGAGAGGCCCTGTAGACGAAAGAAGTAGCGCAAAATCCCGCGAAGGCCAGAGCACCGCCGAGGGCCATGGATAGGCGTATCCCTGCTTTTCTTGTAATAGCTCCGCTTATGGGTGCTGTAACCAGAAACAATGTGAGATAAAAAGCCCTGTCAAAGTGTGTTACAAAATAATGATGAAACATCAAGTGTACCCAACCAAAGGGGCACTGGAAAGAAACAATGCAAAGATGGTACCAAACTTAATGTACACTAATGAAAAGATAAACACATCCAACAATAACATGCCCCCCACCCCCCCCCACCCCCCCTCCCCACCCACCCACCGGTTATTACCTAGAAAGCCAGTCAGCTCCGTGATTCCTTGCCATACAATGTGCTCGAAATTCAAATTTACTACCCGACTAATGTAGAACAAGTGAGTTTAATTTGTCTAAGAATTAAGTGAGAGCCAGAAAAGATTTGTGGCAATCCCTTGTGGCTTTAACCATGTCATTCAGATCAACAGGATTTTACAGTACTACAGAATTTTAAACCAAAATGTTTCAATATCCAGAAAGAACAGTCTTCCTTTGTGAAATATAGACACATTTTAACAATTTTGAGCTAGCTTATTCCCATTACTAATTATTGAGAGTTACATGACATAAACACTGTGAAATCGGATGAAAAACATGACTAATATTTCCACCATTTGAGATAATCTTTTGACCCCTCCATCATCCCCAGTCCCCTCCATCATCCCCAGTCCCCTCCATCATCCCCAGTCCCCTCCATCATCCCCAGTCCCATAAATCCCCATCATCCCATGGGGGGCCATTTGGGACTGTAAACTGTGTGGCCTTGATGACAGTACATTCAAAGGTATCACAAAAAACAACAGATACTACAAGATCTGATCCAGAGAACAGACATGTTATTTACCTGTGCATAAGATGGTGGCCAAGACTGATGAAGCCAATGCGCTAATTAGTATGGATGAAGATGAGAAGTCTTCTTCCCACTGGATGTAAAACACCCCCATGGAGGATCCCAATCCATGGGTCAAGCCCTGGAGAACGAAGGCACATGCAACAGTGATCCAACCTTTCTTGTTCTTCAGCATCCTCATGGCTTATCGCAGCTCCTCGTTGACAAGAGAACAGCTAACCTGTGAACAGATCAAAGGGGCACATACTTAAAAAGAATGTCCAATAAACTGTGTATCAATCATGGAGGAAACTATTAAGACTCCCGCAATGTTAATTAATCATGAAACCGTACAACCTGATTTATATTGATTGATCATAGGTAACAAGTTTGTTACTGTACATTAGATTCTAATGTTCAAAATTTAAACCTGACTAATGGAACTGTGACAGAGAGATGCCAAAGTTTCCCTAATTAATTATGCACAAACGAAGAACAGCAATGATACAGACAGGTAGATATTCAAATGTTTAAGTTAGGAGACTTCTCAATATTGTTCACAGAGATATGCAGAATGTACTATACCCAAAGGGAAGAGAATTTCATTCACATGATGCATTTCTAACGATAGGACAATTTAGCATATCTACATACCAATTCTAAAGCAGCATAGCCTAGCTTTGATCACACACTTCTGCTTGGAAAAGTGGATTGGTGTTTGTTCTTAAAACTAGCAGACTTCATCAAGGGTGTTTAACTATATCTGTTGTAACTTTACAACGAGAAGTTGACTAAAGCTGACTAACTTTCTTGCTAAAGTGTATATAGGAATTTGCAGTCATTCCAAACGCAACCATTTCCTTTCACCTTCTTGAGTCTACTAATCAGATGGGACATGCTGACAGACACTCAGATACAGATCCGGACATATTGATAGACAAAGGAAGCTCTTATAACGACAGTTAAATGGTCCGACCAGTCTCGATGAACAGAGACCTACTCTAGATTCTATTTTAACTTTTTTTGCATGGTGAAGCTGCACTTTATGAGTGTATAAGCGTAGCTTTTCCAGATTTTCCTTCCTTTTTTCTTTCTTTGACATTGGTATTATTCATTATTGTAAATGTAATTGTAAAAAAGAAAAAAAGTGAAATAAACGAAACGAAACGAAACTGAAAGATATGCTGAAATATCTTTACATGACTTAAGACCAAGTCAATCATGGCAAATACAGATTACGCTGCTAATAAATACCTGGCGACCAGAAGTCTACTGTCTTTGATAGACAATGAAGATGTGATGACTTGTCATAAATAAGGTGACAAATTCACCAGCCATGTAGGTCACTTTTCACAATTCATACTGAATGGAGTTTTAGACAAGAAAAATGCTAGCTTTTCTTCCAAAGTGATGAGTGACAGTTTTGGGAGTAGATAATTGGTGTGACCATAACAATGAAGGACATGTACTGTTGAATTGTTCTCTGATAATTAGCCAAATATCACACACTCAAAATGACAATATAGGTAATGGTTCAACTTTTAGCTCTTCAGTTAACTGTATACATCAATATAAATATATTTATTCTACCTAAGTGCAGACAGTGATAAATTTGAACATCCATTTTTTTATCACTAAATGTATGACGATCTGCAAAATAAATATATGAACATTGCAGAGTTTGTCTGTAATCTTTTAGTCTGTAGTATGATAATATTGATTTCAGCCAACCAGATTAACCAATTTATCAGCAACAATCATTGCTTACATCATGGTAAATGACCACAATTATATCAGCTCTTTATAGTGCAAAGACATCTCAATGTGCTTTACAACGATAGTAAGACAAGGAGATGGCGAAGAAATAAGATATATACAGTAATACATACACCTAATGTCATGCAAAAGCAACTCTGAAAAGATGTTTTCTCAGTAAATTTTTAAATTGAGTAACAGATGTGGCCTTCTTAATGCTGATGGGCAATGCGTTACATAACTTTGGGGCCATGATGGCGAAGGCTCTTTGACCATAGGTTTAGGTCCATGGGATGGGAACTTGGAAAAGATTGTGGTAACAGGATCTCAGAGACTTGGTTGGAGCATATTTGTGGGTTAGGTAAGATAAATAAGTTGGATCTGTTGATGATTTGTCAATACCACCACTCCACTAACGGACACGAGCAGCAGTGTGAATATTATGATCAGGTTCAATTGTTGCTAATGTCAGCAAGGACAGGACCATCGCAGGAATCTCCTTTGAGCCACGCTTCGGTTATGGCGAGAACATCAATCTGCTCAGATTTTATGATCAGATCGCAAACAACAGCAGTTTTATTTATCATTGACTGAGCATTCCCAGAGTGCAGCTCTGCTCCTTGCGGGACAGGGAATTTTTTCAGGTTTTATGCACTTTTTTTTAGTTCAGTCAAGAAACCTGGGTGTTGTAAAAGTGATACAATTTTTGCTTTCTTATCATTACCAATTGTACTTTCTGAGCTATTCCTGCGGAGTCCATGTGACTGAGTCAGAATACTGAGTATATTCCAGACCTTTGAATGAAATTGGGTCCCCCACTACATCCTCTGGGAGGGTGGGGGGGGGACACGGATACACAGATCTCCGATTAAAGAATAATGCCCTTGTGGCAGTTTTGGTCTGTCTTATTGATCTCCTACAGCACAGTAATTCCTCCTTTGTGTAAGTCACCCTGGCTGATTATGATCCACCTTTCGTGGGATACGAGCAGGGTCATCCTTGATTGTTGATCAAATTAGCTTTGAAATACTAATTGTAGACATGGTGGCGAGCACGGTAATAACTGTTAGCTATGTACAAGATCATTGGAGATAAAGCAAGGTGTGATGTTTGTTGAATACACTGTAATACTAGGGAGTTAAGGATATAGAAGCCTATCATTTCCAAACCAAGCAGTTTGACAATGTTCAGTAAAATTTATCCACAAAGTTCTCAAAGAATCAATATATTAAGAGGAAAGACAGAATCCATTTAACGAAAACAGTAAGTCCAAAACAAATGCAAAGTAATGAACATCCAAATAGCAGAATAAAGAATGAAGAAAATACGAGACCTGTGACTGTATAGAGAGCTTCTGAGATGCTACTGCTACCACAAGGCCCATACAAGTACACTGTAATCCCATCAAAACTTCCTTTTAAAAGTTATAAGTGTAACAGGCGGAGAAAATAATAAAAATGGACTGAAAAAAACCCTCTGCGGTAGATTCTGTTTGTTTGATGTGGTGCTTGACATTGGATAGTTTGTGCTAAACAAAATTAAATGACTGAAATACGGTAACAAATCTACGTACTCTAAAACAAAGAAAAGGTACTTACGATTCAATTAAGAAAATGATATACGACAGGTATGGAATATTATACATTACTAACGACCTGTAACACTCTCTCGTGAACTAAACAGCAAAACCCAGGAGAACTCGAATAGGGCGTTGAGGCATGCCATCCGTATAACGCAGCCTGTCACCAACAACCCGTGGAGAAGATTGTCTGGCTTCAGTCTAGCGTTACCGACGCTTGTGAGCAATGATAATAAGACCAATCTATTCACAGGTTTCATAAAATGTAAGAAAATTCACTGATTTGTCATCCTAAGCCTAGAGGCTTATGAGAGGCTTCATGGCAAGTTCTGCTCTCACTCACTAATTTAGTCATTTAAGCAATAATTAGTAAAAAAGTTAAAGTTGTTAGCTCTGTGAATGGAATACAAACAAAGGGGACAAAACTGTAAAATAGTGCATCATTTGGCATCTAAGTCCCATGAGATAAGCAAAATTTCTCAAAGGCGAGGGTGACACCCCCTCCCCAAGGATAGAAAACCTTCTGCATTGATGAAATCGGTAACTCTGGCTACGGGCAGACAACCATTAAAA
This sequence comes from Apostichopus parvimensis, assembly GCA_000934455.1. Lineage (NCBI taxonomy): Eukaryota > Metazoa > Echinodermata > Holothuroidea > Aspidochirotida > Stichopodidae > Apostichopus > Apostichopus parvimensis. The sequence goes on along the minus strand of KN889163.1, from coordinate 14,677 downwards.
ATTTGCGTAAACATGTGACTAATTCTGCCCAAGATCTTGTGATGAAGTCTTTTTCATGTAAATAAAGAACTGAGGCAGAGTATCCCCAGAAGCTATACCAATTGCTTTGCATTCCTATCCATTCTCAAAAGTTTCTGATGTTACTCATTCTCTGGTTGCCACATATATACATTCTTAAAGCTCGACAAAAGTCTCGTATTTTGTACAAAAATAATTACAACATACTGTATGACACATTCTACTCAGCTGCCAGCCAGCATAAAGAAGACAAATATAATGGTGCTTCACAAAATATGTACCTTTAATCATTGTCTCATTGATGCCTTCTTTGATTTTATAACAAAATTTGACGTTGACATGTTGTGTACCAAAAGTGAACTTGAAAGCAAACAGGTGTGATAACATAGATGCACACGAAAAAAATTGTTTAATGATTTTCTTTAGAATGTTCATCCGATTTTCTTGAAGCTGGGATGCATAAAGTTCAGCAAATGAATACTCTACAGCGGTACAGCCCAGGGTTTGGTTTCTTCCGGAAGAAACCTATATTCCTTTTGGGGACGTGGAAGAAACTGGAAGAAACCTGTTTCTTCCGGGTTTCTTCCAGTTTCTTCCGAAAGAAACTGGAAGAAACCGGAAGTAACTGGAAGAAACTGTGAACATTGGCATATACGCAGCATAACCCACATACATGATAAAGAGACAAATAGTTTACCACCATCTGACTGAAATGCATACCATTGAAACCATCAAAATATGATATTTTTGTTTGATTATAATTTTGGGCTGTTTTTCTACACCAAAGATGTTTGCTTATAAATCACAATATTGAAGGACTACTTATCATCTCGCTATCCCCCCATCAACCAGAATTGAATAACTGGTCATACTGTATGAATGATTAACCTGGATTGGCCCATGCACTGAGGATTTAATACAATGAACACCAAGAAAATAGCTGACCAATATCTGTTAGATTTAGGCAACAGTTTAATTTCTGCAACTCCCTAAATTACAACTTGTAGTTAACAGGAGGACTTGTCATCCCAACAGCAAAAAGAACAAACATCTACAATTACACACAGCTGGCCACGAGCCAGCCCTCATTTCACACTACAACTTCCAGTCGAATCTGTAACCCTCATGTCTTGAGTTTAGTCTCCACAAAATCTCACAAAACACCAACAACTTATAACACTCAAGTCTAATCATATATACTTACATACACGCATACCTACATACTGTGTATATACATTGTAAATTGAATTGCTCTGGCAAAGTGCCTACAGGTGACCTAATAATTATATCACATGTACTTACTTGCTTGAAAAAAAAATCTTAGAACCTATGGTACAGGGATGACTGCCGATTCCAAGCATTCATAGCCCAAGATCACATCTCCCTGCTGTACTGTATATCAGCCATGAGCGGCCTAGGCCCAGGATATTCCTCGGAAGGAAAACGTAGGCCTACTGTACATAAAGTACTATAATTGGAAATCAGGCTCAGGCAATTTCCCAGGCTGTGCCCCTATACAGGTATCAGTTTTGACTCACACAATTACTGCAGCACCCCATCCCCCCCCCCCACACATTTCATGGTCATTACAACATTATGAGTTTTGAAATATGTATATAGTAGCCTAGTACTATTGTGTATACAGTATATGCTGGAAGCAGGTCATGTGCTCCAAACCTAGAATAATATACACTACCTAGATGACACTATAGTGCTTCTTGTCTATTTATTACATAGTTAGAAATCATTGCAGGTTGTTATGAAACTTTATCAACAGTTTTTCCCCAAAAAATGAGTTCTTCCATTTTGTCCGGAAGAAACTGGAAGAAACCTATTTCTTCTGAGTGGAAAAAAAACGTGTTTTTTCCGCGTTTTTTTCCACCCTGGAAGAAACCTGCGAACCCTGGTACATCCCCAATCCAATCGAAAGGCAAAACAATTAAAGTAAGTGGAGAAAACAATGACAAACAGGAATATGTTGCTGGCAGCTGTGTGCAAAGTCTATGACATTACAAGTATTTGCCTCAAGTTAACTTATGGTACTTTATAAACTGTGACAATTTCAACTATCAATGTCTCAAAAAAGCAACGAAGCAATTGCATGCACTTTTCACCAGAATGCACATTATGTGTTTTTCATTCCTCAAAATTAATTTTCTCTGGAATTTTCTTTTAATGGACTATATATATGCTTGTATTATGACTAATACAATTATGACTATGGTCCTAGTAAAACTGCACAATGGTAACTGGTACAGTGAGCAATATAGCTGAACAATATAGGGGATGCTGTACGCTGCAATGAAGAGAAAAATCTCTCTAGCTAATGGAATTGGTTGTTGCCAGGCATATATAGTACAAAACTGTTCACCTCGCATTCACTATGTGGTCTATCATTTGCATATTGCTGGGGCAATTGCCCCAATATGCTGGTTGGGCACAACTGTGGATTTGCCTTGACTATGATTGCAAAGGCTGATAAAGTGTAACTAGTGAAACCTCATATTAGTAATATTTAAGGTCTATAGAGCTGTTAGATTGAAGACATGCCTTGCACTGCCTATCCTCAAACTAACAATGGGGTCATTCCATCTCAAATCACAGATGGATGTTGCTGGACCCTCTCCAAATAGTTTTCTACCCTCATTGCATGATTAGAAGCACCATGA
>KN889160.1:29074-39338 GCA_000934455.1 Apostichopus parvimensis | reverse complement strand
ATATTGGAGAGTCAACACAACTACACACAAGACCTTCTATGCGTTAACTTACGACACGCTTGGGATTTTTGAGGGCAGCGACTTTATGGACTCTCCAAGTTTTACTAAACATTGAACCAAAGCTCAGCACAAATCCAACAGAGAAGAACCAGGCACGGATCTGTAAGCAATATAAACGCATATCATTATTATTATTATTATTACACGAAATTTATATAGCGCCTTATTCAATTAAAAAATTGCTCTAAAGCGCTTTACAGCAAAAGAAAACAAAAAATTTGTTAAAAGTAAAAAAGTTAAATAGGTTATAAAAGTTAAGATTGTATAGAAAAATATATGAAAGAAATGTAAAAAATAAATAGAAAAATTATGACTAAAATACAAAATATCACCTGAATTGAGTACGTGCAGCAAGTAAAATATCATGTGATATATAAGAAATATAAAATATGTCATCCAATTATGAGCTTCTCAAAAGTGCATTATACACCACCATTCAGTGCAATTCAGAAGAAGAAAAAAATGTTGTGTCTCAAAGCATCTAATTTACTATTTTGTTTCTTTTGGTTTGTAAACCTTTCCCTTAAATATCTACTTTCACCGTTTTCTGGTGCAAGTAAGGTGAACCAAAGTAACAATTTGACATTTTCCAGGTATCTCATCTTACTGTTAAAGGTCGAGTATGGATGCATCAGATTGTAGCACTTATCTTATAAAAAGTTTGGTAAATCAAACATTTTCACCTGGCAAAATTTAAGAAAGATGGCTTGGTTTATACTTGGGTCTTCCCAACCGACAAGACAAGTTGACGCATAAATCATGATACATCCAAAGATGATGAGGCTGTTCAGGTTCGGACTCGACAGTTTGATGAATCTGGAGAATAAAACAGACAAATAAAATGATTAACTCTAGTTTATCTTAGCAATTTACTGTAATGTTGGGACTCTTTAAAGTATTTCTTCTGGCCCAAAGCTGCTGCAATCAATAATGTAATAATTGAAATAAAATTAATTCACAGCTTTATAAGTAATTTATGCTAGATGTAATTAAATATTGCAGTTGTATTTTAACAGTTATCTGTTAAAATACAATTTTACAAAGTTATCTGTTATATTACAGTTATCTGTAATAATGAGAGCATTGAAAGACAAGACATGCCTCACCTCCTCCCCCCCCCCCCGCACGCCCCTTGCCTTAAAAGGTAACTTATATGATTTACCAAAGCAACATATCTGCAATATATTAGAACTGGACAATCAATTTTCTTAATACCCAAGTCACATGGCAAGTAAGAAACAGTTTTGTGAGACTTTTATGTTTTATTTTTTAATGTTTAATTTTATGTTTTATTTTATAAGGATACAACATTATATTGTCACAACAGAACAAAAGATACCCTATGCTATCGATGAAAATGAATGACGATGATTAAAATCATTGTTTTGTTTTTTTATTTTGTTGAAGGTCATTGTTTTTGCACTCTAGATCCATTTCATTAAGATTAAACCATAAAGACAAGGAAATAACGTAGAAAAATGAGAAACGAAACGGTTGAAATAAACCTCGATGCAATTAAGACGGATCTTTATTGTTTTGCTATGTAACTTTTCAGTTTAAGATTATATTGCAACGACAGAAATTGACAAAATTAATACCGTATAGAAGTGAGAGAATACCTTTGGTTTTTGTGATAAATATTAAATACCAGACAAACGACTGCCAGTAAAATACCAAGCCCAGCAAGACAGCAGCTAATTATGTAGACAATGAAAGGGACTCCCTCATAAATCTCCACTGTCGTGAAGATGACCTGTGGTGTATGATCTAACGGCACTGCACCCCCTGAAATTAAGATCGGAAACAGGTGCTCATTACATGAAGATCAAAAAAAGAAAAAGCAAATGTGATGGATCAATTGTTAAAGGTCTTTAAAGTTAAATATTTTCGGGAGGTTCCAACTGTTTACAAAAATCACTGATAAGAGATTTTGAATGTCTTGAAAAATGGAATAGGTTTTGAAAACATTTATACTAGCATTTAAAAGTTTTCCTTCTTCTTGCATGGAGTTTGACATATCAAGACTAAAATTCTGCCTAAAGACCTTGTTTAAGCCATCAGGCTTTCTTCCTTTAAGGAAATGATCGTTCACTAAATCCATCTCTTTAACTGTTAATTGTTATATCAGTTTAGTATCACCGACAGAATTATGCAAAAAATTGCACAAATGAAGCTGCTTCAATTTCAAGGAACGTTGCTATCTGCAGTGGTGCATAATTCAAGGAATGTTTAATACCTGGCCATATAATATCACTGAACCATTCAATCTCATCCTTGGCTAGATCATGCTCGGCTACTGTAACTTCTCGAAACTCTGTCGACATGGGAACAAAAAAATAGAAAAGAAAAAAAAAGGAAAAATAAGTTGAATGGTGATCACTGGATGCTGTAAATTATTTTGTTGTTATTATTATTATTACACAGACAGAGGTATAAACTTTGGTCCATATTTCAATTGATGATTTGTTTCTTAATTGCAGATAATTACAAAAGTGATAGTGAAGGACAAAGTAAGGTGGAGTTAATGATGTTTGCTGGGATATGATACCCTGTGGCTTTTTCTGGATCAAAGGTTGTGTAATAGACAGACTGCAGGGCTACATCCATCCACTGGTTGGTGGAGATTCCATCATATTGTGCAGTTGGGTGAGGGCAGGTGGGGGTGATTTATGTCAGTCAGAAGCCACTGTAACACTAAAATCTAGATTCAATTGTGTTTCTTTATTGTCTTTATTGTTTTGGCCCATATGATGTACAGAATTCCTAGGGTTGGCAATTTAAAAAAAAAATGAAAATTTAAAAAAGTCAGATTTATTTGAATCCAATAATTTTTTTTCTTAATATACATATCATTTTCTTTTTTTGCTTTTTAGTTGGCCATGCAATGTTTGACATGGATACATGAATAAATGTACCACTTGCTTCTTGTTCATGATTACATTCTAAAGCATGTAACTTTTAGCCAAGCAGGTACTACTTGTAGAGCATTTCAATACCAAAATTACATCAAATTATACGGTAAACATAAATGTGGTGCTCAATCCCATTATCATTTTGGTGTGAATACTGTCTTTTTAGACAATTTTTTGTTGTTGTTGGATAAAGCCCTCCGTCCGGTGAGTCCTGTCAATCAACTTTATTGAACCAATTCACGTTGGTTTATAGCAAAGTTTGTTTCCTTTCAATTTAGTTTAAATTTATTACAAGAACAACTACAAACATAAATCAGTAATAATTTTTAAGCAAAATCAAATGACTCAATTCAGTGTGATTTAAATCCGACCCGACCCTGAAAAATCTTGACCGGTTGGCATGACGACAAAGATTGTTATGATGATTGTTATCGGTGATGTGATGGTTTATATTTCTATAACAAATGACTCAGTGGAAAACTCACCTGCAAACTGTTTGCAAATAACAGAATGCCTTCTCCTGCATGAGACGGAATACCAAACGTTTACACTCGAGTCCAGGATGAAGCACGGACCATCGCCGGCATCTATCATGCTGTCTCCGTTTGGAGGTATCCACTTAACCGATTCTTCCAGACCATCGGACCAGCGCAAATCCCCGGAGGGCAGTCTTCTTAGAGATATCCACCTCAAGGTATCACAACATAATATTATTATTAATATTATTAGCGAACTTGAAAGGAAATAAACTGGGAGAAAGCTGTCCATCAACCCTCTGCGCATCCCCCCCCCCATCAAATTCCCACCCATCCCATCCTAAATAACTTCACAACCCTTCTTCAAACACCATCATTTAACGGCATTGGTGCTAGCTAGTGTATTTACTTATTTGAATAATTTTGTGAAATTTGCAAATTGTGTTTGGGTGTTTGTTAGACATTTTCCTTGCAAATTTAAGCAGAATGAAACAGAATAGAATAAATACAACAGATTGAAATTCAAGGATTTGTTGGTCTCAAGTCTCTGCCAATCTGGTATGATATACAAGTATCCAATATATAGGCCTCATATAACACAATATACAGTAGCAAATAAGCAATGTTACTACTTCCAATTAATACTTTCTTGATTCAAATAAATAAATAACTTACAAAATAATAATAAAAGATTTACAATGTGCACATAACCGCTTTGCAGAGCATCAATGTTGAGAAAAGAATGATTTCATAGATTTACCCAAAGAGAGGTCAAGTGAAATTGCTAGAAGTTTAAAAATGAAAAACTATATCACAGCCTTTTCTAGTAGCCACAAACAACTAACTGTAACAATTAAGACCTTTTTGATTTTCACATGAAGGAGAAATTTGGGGTTATTTGATCCTCGATCACTGCCCTCATCTTCCTTCATAGTTGATTCTCGTCCACTATGCAGGGAGATGAATTGCTGTTTCTGATCTGTATCACCATAGGATCAAAAAGAAACCTACAGATGACATTCGAATAATCGATGGCCATCTCAGTCTAATCCCAATCCTACCTAATTGAAATACCAAATTTTTTGAAAAAAAATTTAGGCTGATTTTAATATCGCTAGATATTCACAGATTGAGGTTTTTAGCACCACATTAACTTACACAGGGATAAAAAACAAACTGTCAAGCTCAAGAACTGGTGTAACTGTATGACATACTTTAATAAAAACTGAAACTTGGAAAGAGTTGTGACTATCGACTCTTGCCTACAGCAATAATCATAAATGAAATTATAAGGTTCATTCACCATTGGTTTCCATCTTCTAGATCTTGTTCTGTGATTAATTCCTTTAACGATAGACTTTCCTCCTCAGACGAGATGCTGAGTAGGAAACCGCCAAGATCGCTGCAAGAGGAAACCGCTTCATCCCAGGTTTGTTCAGACGGCAGAAACAGATAGCAGTATCGACCTCGGTTTGTCCAGTCTCCGGGGCAACCACCTGAGAAGTGGGGTTGAAGAACTTACGATCTTATTAACGAGGGAAAATGCTTTGATGGTGGAATCAATGGGTTGTTGAAGTCAAGAGAAGAAGTTTCGTAACCATTATTTTAACTTTTTAACATATTTGGTTGCAATACGAATGAACTTCGAACTGAAAAGAAACATATTTTGTTTAAGTTCTCTGTGCAATTATAATTGATTCACTTGTCACTATACCATCCTTCAATACAATCTTTTAAAACAGAGCCCATGTTTGTCACTTAATTGACGAAAGAGATTTGGCCAAAAAGAATGAAAAAGTGACAAATCAGTAACAATTACCTTTCATTAACTTTACAATAACTTTCAAAATCACATTTTTTTCATTTTTCTGTGTTTGTTTTGACATGGCAAATTGACTTTCTGCTTTTTACAAAGCACCCTAGCTTGTTGCAACAGTTTCACTGTTAGCAGTTCAAGATTGCATATTATTTGCCAGATTGTTATTTGTGTAGGTTTTTTCTCTCTTTAAGTCCATGGCATTGATTTTGCAGGTCAAGAGAAATTGGTTCGTTTTTTTTTTCTTTCCTTTTTTCTGCTTTCAGTAATAATTTTGGAATCTACGTGTCTAAGTTTAATTTTTCATTTCATATTTATTGTTAATGTAAAAACTTTAGTTTAACTTTGATACAAAAATTCGATTTTCCATTTTGAAAACCTTAAATGTGTCCTATAATTTGGATGGCTGCTTTATTTAACAATATTTCATTCTTTTAACACATATCTTGTGCATTTTGTTAATTTTTGTTTTTATTAGCAATAATGGCTGTTTATATTTCCTATCACCATCTGGCCAATGAAATTAAGTACCAAATTTCTTGTTAGTTCCAAGGTACTCTAAAAAAAATATATATATAATAATAACAAAAGCAAATAAGTCTCTACAGTCAAGTTATTTATTTGTGTTAAACAAACAGAAATTTGGATTTACCTTGAAGTTGTTCTATCTTCATGACGCCAATCCGATCACTTCCACTGAAACTGACGGGTCCCTGCATAATCAACAAACGGGGTTATACGTTAAAATGTGACAGCTAGGGTGGATAACAAATGGGATATCACAACCTCTGACAGAAAGTATGCTGGAAAGAAAGGTGTGACAGCATAAACAGTGACAGCATTAGGAGATCTGGTGAAGGAGGTTCTGTTTATTGGGGAAGTTGTAAACTGCGACAGGATGAATCATAGAATGGGATAATTTGTCGTCTCTTAACAGGTTTGAAAATGAAACAATCAAGACATTGCTGAATTTCAAAGAATGGATCAATTTATACCATGGGGATCCTGGCAACTGTGAGAGCAATGGTTGAAGCTTTAGGGAAGTTTATTTGAAAGGTGTGACACATCAAGAGGATATCACAATGTGTGACAGGGTGGATGGATATATGATCATCAGAACTTGTAAAGGCATGAATTTAATGAAGTGAGTAAAAATAGAACAGTGACAGCAAATAAAAGTTGATATGGTGAGGAGGGATATTAATAAAGGTATATATATATATTGTAAACTGTAAATTGATGGAAAATATAATGGGATATTGTTGACTGTGACACATTACTATTGGAAATTTGGAGATCATTTTATGGAAGAAAAGATTGGAAAAGTCTGACACAGAATTAAAAGGGGCTGACTATTGCACAGAGTAAATAATTAAATTCTCAAACAGCTTTACTGCAAAACTGTTCACAAGCATGTTGAAATTTAGTGAGATTAGAGCAATGTCACATTACAGTTTATTGCATTTATGTATGTATGTATGTATGTATGTATGTATGTATTTTAGATCCTCCTGCAAGCAGGAACTCGCGAAGAAGCCATCATTGGCTTATCAAAGCCGCAAGCTGACCGAAGTCAGTCAGTCAGTCATTTAGCAGGTATATATCCCCAATAATTTAATACATTGCTTTCTCAGCATTTATACTCACAGAGCTTTGATTTGCCACTATTTATCAGGGTTCCTCTCCAGGTATTAATTTACCACATACTGAACTTAAAAGTGATAATAAAATGAAAGCACTCATTATTTTATGGAGCATTAATTACAAAAACAAAACTTGTTTTCAGAGATCGTTAGCATGCAAAGCAAACTGAAAGGCTCTTATAAATATTGCCAGAGAACTGCTTGCAATGTTTTCATCTGATTTTATGTAAATTTACACAAACAGAAATCTCCATTTTTATTTTTTTTTCCATCTGGAAAGTCTCAAACATATTGTTGGTCATAGAAACATACATCACCATGTTTCTACATCTACTACTAAAAAAATCTACCAATCTTCACATTCATGAAAGAAAAAAGGGCAAGAATATTCCAGCAGCTAACATAGCCTGCTGTTAATTGCGTTCATTATCTCTGTCTTAGTATTCTCAGGTTAACGGTTCAAAACAGTATAAGGATAAAATAGCCATGAGATCTTTACCGAAACACCTTCAAAGTCGACAGATCCCAGGGCATCAAAAATCACATTAAACATTTCGTGGTCGGCATGACTGAATTGTTCCAACCTTCGTTGCTGACCGTTTGAAAACACTTTTGCTCTCAGGACTTCTACTGATCGATTCAGAGCGAGGGCCACTGCCCAAATGGCATCGTAACCGTATGAGGCTTGAGGGATCATTGTATAGTTTTGAAATTCATCTTCTCGAAGACTAAAATGTTCCCATAATTGAGATGTGTACTCGGCTGGGGTCTGGAAAACGGCAAAATTAAAAGAAACAAAAGAAGAGACAGAGAATGTTTTCATATAGAAAGTTACTAATTATTTATTTTTTATTTTTATTATTTTTTATTATTTATTTGTTTCATCACATAGTATAACAAGATGAACAAGACAATATAACTGCAAATAAGTAAAAAATGTGAAAGGAAGTAAACTAAGAAACCCTTTTGGGATCAATTGAATAGAGTACTCCCATCAAAGAAAATAGATAACCTTAACACCTATAAAGGTACTACCCCCCACAAAACAAAAAAGGTAACCGTAACATATATGACCCATAACACTACCCTATAACACTACCCTATAACACTACCCCTACTATTATTAACTAGATATGATGCTTTGATGAGTTGTCTGCATGTTTCTCTGGTATTAAAAACTAAGGCTAGAAGAGAATTATCATAATTGTCTCCTCCCACCCCTCCTTTCCAGCTGCTCTTTAGTTTCCAATGAGCCATTGTATATGAGAGTAGGCTATACCATTGGTAAATTGGGGGAAGCTGTCCAGCGCGAGATGGTATACTGCATACAGTGAACAAGCAAGAAGGTACCCCTTCAGAATATTGATGATGTTTAGGGTAGAAGAAAAAAAAGGGAAGAGTTTTGGACGATGATCATTTTTAGAAAGTTTATCAAAAGAAAGAAATCGAATCCCCTCTGTCTGTCTCCAACGTGCTTTCATTAAATCCGGCATCCATTCAATTGTTTCCAAGAATGATCAATAATACCTCAGCAGTAGCAACATAATAAAGACCACATAGAAGCACCAGAAATGTCAGAATTGAATCAACTACAAACCACCAATGTTTCACATTAGATTCGAACAACACTAATTTCCTTTCTTTTGATAGGAAAAACCAAAAAATCAGGAAATTGAAACAACTTACGATTCCAGCTATGGTCACTGTATCCTCTTTGCCTAGTAATCTCTCTTGAGTCGATATGTACATGGTTGACTCGATGAATAAGGAGATCTCTCCAACGGTGCAGTCGATACCACCGTCCGGTTCTTCCTTGTACCAGTCCTTGTTATACCATCCAGGGATTAACCACATATATCCCTCACCATACATACGCAGTTTGAAGGCCTGTAGAGTGAAGCAAATACAACAAATCAATACAGCTGGATATAAATATAGGAGAATGTGGAAAGATTTTATAGTGCAAGTTTACGCATGGGGGTGGAGGGGGGGGGGGAGTTTAAATCCATAAATGTCAAGGTGACAAAATATGTCGATTAGTGCTGATTGAAAATTTTTGTTTGATATTTTGACAGTTTATGCTGTGACACCTAGTCTCTAAAAACCTTTTCGATATAACTCCACACAAAAATGATGAAATGATGGGGTATATTTCAGTCCTAGTGTTAAAACAATAGATTCTAGTAAAGTTATATATATATAGGGTTCAAAGTATAAAGACCTCAGTATGTGTTCCTGAACTACGTCTATCTGAGACCCCGGACAAGGTTTACTGGTTTTCACTATAAAACAAATATCAAATTGGTATATCTGACAGTAATTGTGCAAAATAAAGACCCAATTTTTTTCTTAAAGAAAAGGTTTTGTCATAAATTCTACAACAATTAAGTCAGTATATATTATATTTGGGTCTTTTTTATTTGTAGAAAGACCTTTCTGTAATTATAAATGATGATATTTAAATCATGGCCTTGTTTAATCTTATTCAATTATTTATTTTTCTTTTCTGATTGACAAAAAACTTACCTCGCAAATAACTCTCCGTATGTTCCATTCATACATACTAACAACAATAATTTTTGCGTCTTGCTTCTATGAAAGATAAGAAAGAGAACAATATCGAAGCCATTATAAGACAATCTTGGGTATGCTTTGGTCGACTGTTTCAAATTCTTGCAATTTAGGAAACCATTTCTGTTGACGAATGCAAGACAGCGCTTCACTGAATGGGGTTAGTCAATCGTGAGCTGTTGATTCCACGTCTCAACTTATACGTAGACTTTGCCTATTGGCTCTCTGGATGCAGATATTTCTTCATTACTATAGGCTCACATCAAATGCACACTGATCGGTTACATATATATGCATACCTCCCCCACTGGTGGTTCCCTCTTATCTCCTTTAAGTTGCTTCCCATACGGTCCAGTCTTTGAAAAACCTTGCTTATCTACGTTCAGATGATTACTAATTGATTCAGAATTTTCTCCAAGATGACCTGTGCAACAGCAGTTGTAACACCTGGAAGGGATACCTCACTATGGGCCGATAACCATGAAAATGACCACTGCTCCCTAGCTGGTTCGTACTCCACACATGACAGCTGTATAGGCTCAAATGAATGAGTGCACATGTTTATTACAGCTCTGTAATCAACAGACCCACACGTCAATATGCAACTTTTGGGACAGCAGATACTTCAATAATAATTACCTTGAGATTTTCAACTTGATTTTTGGGATCTTCATCAAAACTCTCTGACGATATCACTGTGATGTTGTTATCTCTCAGCCGGGTCAAAAGGTCATCAATGCTCTGCATATGACAAAATAAGACATTTAATGGTATCATGCATTGTAG
>KN889160.1:0-11091 GCA_000934455.1 Apostichopus parvimensis | reverse complement strand
AGGATTCGAACCCGGACCTGCCGCTTTATATGCGGACACCCTAACCACTAGGCTATGGATGCTGATTGTATGTCCAGAGGTTTGAAACGGGTAAGGAAGGTCGTATTTCCACTGCTTACTAATTAAGAATAATCTACCTAATTTAGAGTAATTGAAAATATTGATATTTAAATCACGTAATAAAGTTTACAGCTAGAACACATGTATGCAAGTTTTTGTGAATGTTTTGTATTTAACAAGATGTTTTTCCATTGAGTATTTTTACAAAAGTAATATTTAAATTATATAAGAAAGTTTAGACCTACAACTGGGGCAAATGTCAGTCTTTGTAAATGTTTTCATAAAAACAAGATGTATTACGACTGTTCCATAATCAATGCACATAATTAGAAAAATGTAAAATTACATTGGAAGTTTACTTTGGTAAAACAGATCTATATTTCCATTCTCATTGCTACTTATAGTACGTAATGTGTTAGCTGCAAAATTACAAAACCAGAAAGCCAACAGGTTTTAGTGATACTTTGCCATGGTAGGATGAAGTTAAGTTATAATATAATGACATCATGCCATTCTGCTTATTGCTCTAAAACTTCAGCAACAGTTTTCACTTGTCTCTAACTATCAGAATTATGATGTTTTCAACACTTGAAAGCATCCACATTTGAAAAAGTGCCCTTTAATGCCACTGCCACAACAGTTTACCTGCCTCAGGCATTTTCATATTATCTCATGGTAAATCACAGGAAATTTGAGCTGTGCAAGTGACTTTCCATGCTGGTTACCTTTGCTAGGCTCTGCAAATTGAAATATGTAACACACAGGCTAATGTTCCAGACTGAAAACTTTTAAAGGTGAAGAAGTTGGCAGTGGCAAAATTTGAACGACAAATTGATTCCTAGCATCCCTTACTAATAAAAGTCTTTGATGGTGTTCCATCCACATGTGTGGTATTAAACAGAGTCAGAGTCCTTTGGTTTGGTGAATGTGATCATAATGATTTTGAATTTCTGATCTGTTAAGAATTGCACCTTTACTAAAGTGCATCCACACTGATGCTAGTTTATTGCACACTTATTAGCATTTAACATAAATGTAACAATTGAGACGTCTGCCCTAAACGGTCCAAAAAATATTTTCATGCATAACATTGATGGGATTATTCCATTTTCGCTGTTTAACAAAATTTATGACTGACAATTAACTTTAAATTCATCATAAATTCAAGAACATTTTTACTCTCATCGTGCAAGTCATATTTTCTTGTCATTCAAGTCATGTCTACAGTAGTTATCACATTATTTCTGTAAACTTTAGCTTTTTGTTTTTTAAATGTAAGTTGCAAAGTAATGAAAGTTGCTATTTCAGTTTACATACAATGATTAAAAAGAAATTCCCATATTTTTAATAAAGTTGACAAACTGTCTAGGAGTTTATAAATTTACCGTAAAACTTTGCTAATTTTACCCCATACATGAAGATGTATAGCTTTTTCAACTTGTAGAAAGCTTGGGACATATATATGGCACTCCTACATACATTAATATAAAGTTAGACTGAGTAGTTCAGCCACTTCATTTATTGAGCCCTCAGATGTTTAAAAGGGTCATTTTTCAACAGTTAAACTTCTGTATAGGTATACAACCTGGACTGAAAGCGATGGTTTTAATCAAATTGACAACACAGTGCCTGAAGTCGTCTGTTACTGTAACAGCATTTTCCAAACAGTAAAAATCTGTGTATTTCGTTTCATTTCTCATTCTGTAATACAGAGAAGTTTTCATTACGTTTCATGACAAAATGACCATGTTTTAGTAACTGTAATGTAATAAAAATCTGTGCGGAGCCAGCTTGCTCTTTTTTAACAGGATCGAAGTTCAATTTTTTATCAAAAGTATTTAACACGCAAACGCTTACTCTATGAACTTAATGATCAATATGAATATACACATAAAAATGACATAAAATTTAGTATTATAACCAGGACACCACCTGCGCGGTGGTTTAACCTTTGGAATTGCGTGCGTATAAAACCCTCTTATCTTTCCAACTGACAACTAATACTACGGCAGATCTGATAAAATTCACTTGCAAAGCTATTCAGTTGTGCTTGATCCAATTCAATCTAATCAATAAATTGTTTATCTTTAAGTATAAAAAAAAAGGAAAATAAATATCAACAGTTATGAAACCAAAGTTGAAAACAGCTGTCTGTGTTTGCAACCTCAATGTACGTCTCAACCTTGGAACACAAACCTGACCCAAAAATAATTTTTAAAAACTACTGTACTTTTCAAGAGGTTCTGACAAATAATTCCAAACGATTTGGATACATTCAGAAATTTCTTGTTCAATTTAAACCATATGATACCTCAGTAACCTCACTAAATGAAACATTGACTAAAAACAATAAGATACCTCAGTAACCTCACTAAATGAAACATTGACAAAAAACAATATACCTCAGTAACCTCACTAAATGAAACATTGACAAAACAAAATGTTACCTCAGTAACCTCACTAAATGAAACATTGACAATAAACAATATGATACCTCAGTAACCTCACTAAATGAAACATTGACCCTCAGTAACCTCAGTAAATGAAACATTGACAATAAACAATATGATACCTCAGTAACCTCACTAAATGAAACATTGACGATAAACAATATACCTCAGTAACCTCACTAAATGAAACATTGACGATAAACAATATGATACCTCAGTAACCTCACTAAATGAAACATTGACAAAACAAAATGTTACCTCAGTAACCTCACTAAATTAAACATTGACAAAAAACAATATGATACCTCAGTAACCTCACTAAATGAAACATTGACGATAAACAATATGATACCTCAGTAACCTCACTAAATGAAGCATTGACGATAAACAATATGATACCTCAGTAACCTCACTAAATGAAACATTGACGATAAACAATATGATACCTCAGTAACCTCACTAAATGAAACATTGACGATAAACAATATGATACCTCAGTAACCTCACTAAATGAAACATTGACAAAACAAAATGTTACCTCAGTAACCTCACTAAATTAAACATTGACAAAAAACAATATGATACCTCAGTAACCTCACTAAATGAAACATTGACAAAAACAATAAGACACCTCAGTAACCTCACTAAATGAAACATTGACAAAAAACAATATACCTCAGTAACCTCACTAAATGAAACATCGACGAAAACAATAGGATACCTCAGTAACCTCACTAAATGAAACATTGACAAAAACAATAAGACACCTCAGTAACCTCACTAAATGAAACATTGACAAAAAACAATGATACCTCAGTAACCTCACTAAATGAAACATTGACAAAAACAATAAGGTACCTCAGTAACCTCACTAAATGAAACATTGACAAAAAACAATATACCTCAGTAACCTCACTAAATGAAACATTGACAAAAACGATAAGATACCTCAGTAACCTTGCTAAATGAAACATCGACAAAAAACATTAAACTGAAATTTGCATATATCTGATGGACCATTTGACTTTCTTGCATATTCAGGGACATATCTTCTATCTATAAACTTCTCTCCAGCAGGCAATATAACTGTCATAAACATATCTCAGAATTTCTTGTTTGTATTCTTTGTTTTCCATTCATTTCTAAACTATTTTTTTCAATACCTGTTCTTTGCAATACTATCTAAGATCAAGATTCCCACACAATCTTGAAAACATAATTCAAGGGTTCTTCAAGGACAAAATAGCCTGTTTTCAAGGACTATCTGACACCATTTTGAAGATGAACTAGTCCTGCCATGACTTACTATATAGAGACTTGACGATCTAAACAAATTAATTTTTAAAACATTTTCTTGTGATTATCAGCTGATTTATCGTAATTATTTCATCTCCTCCTTGTACAATATGATCATAAAGATGTCGGAACATACAAACGTCACAACACCGGGCAGTCACCAGTTTTACCACATGATGATCTGTGGATATAAACTTCTGTTGATGTGTACAGGGGCATATATTAGCTCTGGTGGCAAGCTTGGACGTTGCCCCCTTTCATACTTCCAGTTCTATAACAGGTTCAAGCCCATTACAAGAGACATATACATGTAGATCTATTCAATATGAAGGAATCACCAAAAAAGGGGAATTAATAGTTCAGAACAGCGCAGAACTAACTAAACTGGAAGACTGCGATAGCCTTAGGCAACCCAACAGTGCATGACATTATAATGTAATGCAAGGACTTTTCAAGAACTTTTTTCCTTCAATTTAAACTTTCAAGGACTTTTTGGAAAATATCAAAATTTAAGCACACTTCAAGGACTTTCCAGGGACTACAATTTTTTTCTCAAGGATTTAAAGGACTTTCATGTACCCATGGGAACCCTGAAGATGGTCCTCTGGCCATATATCTGGACCGTTTTAACATCCCTAGCCACCCCACCCCTCTATAGAACCTGGAACCTCTTGCAGAAGACTGTTTCTTTCTTTTCTCAATACTAGAACTACATTATAGAGTTGAACAGTACTGTAAACAATGCTGTCATGCATTTCAAAATTGCTTCATCAAACACATGCATTTTATAAACGTTTTCTATTCAACAACTCAATACTGGAAAATTGGAATGAATATAAATTATAAATGATTGTTTTAAAAGCAAAATTACTTTGTCCTTATGCTTAAAAGCCACGAACCATCTTAAGTATTGATAATTACAAAGAGACTGGTTCAGTAGGCATTAATAAGCAAAATGACCTACTGTAAGACATTGAAGTGATTGCATGTGTTGTGTAATGGAAATACATCAATAGATAATGTTTGATCTTATATTTCCTTATTTTTCAATGTACCACCGGTGTCTTTCATGGATGAAATATGACATTAGATGATCGAAAATGACAGTGACAGTTGTGAAAGCTAATGGAAACGGTGTAAACAAATGGTAAAGTCTTGGAAGCAATTTTGGAAAACTAGATGGGAATTTAGTAACGAATATGCAACACTAAACACCAACAGTGTCATCGGTGTAACACATGCATACTACTCAAGTTGTAGTTTTAGATTCCAAATTTGAGTTAAAATGTTGAATTGGAAGCCACCTGACATAAAGTTGTAAATCCATAAGCCCTTGGTGGTTTTCTTAGCATTGCAAAAGTAACTTCCTCATGGCCTGTATATATTTATTTAGCCCCCATGGTCGATCAGCAGTTTTCTGTACTGGTAATGGTAATGCATTGCTAAAGGTATGCACAATAATCTTGTTAGATAAGTAGTATAGGCTGTGCTAGTAGTGATAGCCTGACTGGATGTTTTCATCTCAACTTCCTCTGCGTTAGGTTTAATCATAGACAACTATTTTTCGTATGTGCTTTTAACAGTCTTACTTTAAAGCAAACTAATAAAAATTAATGAATGCTTTGGTTGATGACAACTGATATGTAACAATTTGTAAATGCAACTATTTTAATTAATGGGTCTAATCTTCACAAGAGCGGCCTAGGTCATGGGTAATTCCCTCAGACTCTTTCTTCAATTTATTTATTTGCAGTTGGATGTGTTATCATGTCTAAATTATCACCAATAATATAGTAATAAATGATATACATTACAGTGCAATATTCATATTATATTTGTTTCCTTTTTTTCAATAACAATTTTGAAAACTTATAAATGTTGCTTGCATTTTGGTTAAAATGAAGCTTGATTGGTTATTACTGTGGAATTTTGTCAGTAAGTTATTGATATTTGGTATCAAAAAATTTGGAGTCAAAATTTGGCTATGAAATATTTCAGGTGATATTAATGTGAATCAGTAGCAGAAAGTTTATGTTTTTTAGGCTTTTAATCTGTCTTCCTGTATGTCTTGATAAAGTTGCGCACTATTGCACTTTGTTTTGGTTTTGATTACTACAAAGTTCATCAATGTATTCATGAATGTCAAAAGTCAGGATTCCATTTGCAATAAACTAACAGCCCAGGATGATTGGGATGGTTTTAGATAGATTGAAAAGACCATCTTCAAAAATTTGAAATCTTGAATTAAGTGGGCACTTTTGAGTACTGTTTATATTACATTTGTACAAAATGTGTAGAATTTGATGTTAGTGATCAAAATAAAGTATGATACTTAAACTCATTCCAAGGGTTTTTAACTTTCTTAATTGATAGTAGGCTACTGAAGTCTTCAACCACAAGAATGTACTGTATCAGCCATTTTGACAACACACACACATCCTAATTGGTTCAGTAAGGGGGGGATTGTAAATATTTTTGTTATTTGTCAAACTCTACATTAAAATCATTTACATGAACCTCTCAGGAATACCAAGTCAAAGTAAAAACAAAACATTTTTTCGATTCTCTAAAGCGATTGAGTCTTGGAAATGGAAGCTAAAGGCATTGAAGACTCGCCCCAATCCGGGTGCCGCGGTCTGAAAAAGTTAACTTTCCGTTGCTTGCAAATGACGTTTTCTTCTTGTCGCTACAAAATGCAGACAGTAATGAAATGTGATACCTTGTTATCTTTGATCTAGACCTGAGATCATGTCCATCGCTGCTATGTACACTGTGTTGTGGGTATTGACTGTAGCTGTATGTATTGACTGTACACTAGTGTCTAATTACCGACGTTAGCAAGCTGTGTGTGTATTTTCTGGGATCGATGGTGGTGTCTAACACTTCTGCAATACACCTCATTCGAAACTAGGTCAGATTACCGGCATGAGACATTTCTTTGTGCGTGAGTCTTCACTCCCTTTAACAGCTAAATGACAGACTCATGTAGTAGTGTAACTCCCAACATCTTGCTTTTCTACTTATGCAGGGGTATACGCATTTCAGATAAAGCCATAGCTATATATAGGTCACCCTCTTAATTTTGCAATTTCATTCATTTCACATTCCAATATATATGTTTACATGAGGTATATCTTTCCCAATAGATTTTCTGTCGCATCTCTTATCTGTTGAGTTCAAATGATCAAATCAGCTGTATGTAAGAAATACCTGTACTAGTAAGTTGCAATTGATCCATAAACTTGCATATTTGGGAAACAAATTTAAAATTATGATTCATGCCACAGGCTAGACCGATTAATAGAGGAAGTTCAATTGAACCGAAATGTGACTATTAATGTCTCTGAATTAATTGAAAAGAGTTTTGTTAACAGGAATATAACCAGTAATGTTTTCATGTTAAACATAGAATTCGTACACATTACTCAATATTACAATACAAGAAGGAGCACTGTACACTTTTGGGGCACAATTGAGTAAAGAACCGTTTATTGTATGCTCGCCTAAGGTTTCACCTGGACTAAGCACTGATTGCTATTTGCTTGAAAACGCATTGTATCTTTGTAAACTGTACAGTATTACTGAAGGCATATATATCCTAAATTTATCCTAGATATATTCAATATAGCTAGATATACTAGACCAGTGGTTCTCAAAGTGGTCCCTGCCGCCCCCTGGGGAGTTTGGAAGTCTCAGGGGGGTGTTACAGGTACATGGGGAGTAGGGGGGGCATTGGGTACCTGACTATTACAACACAACACTGCAGTGATTTAGGGCACAATAAGGCATCCAGGGGGTCTGGGAACAAAAAAATAACCATTGTTGAGAGAAAATTCATCATCTTGTAGGGAATGTAGGCTATTGTTTAATTCCTATATCTTCGGACAGTCTGATTGCTCACTTGAGCGGCCGACTATGAACGGTAGGTCGAGGGGGGGTAGGGGGAGGGGGGTATTGGGACAGTTCAAGATGGTCAAAGGGGGCGGTCGTCTAAAAAAGTTGAGAACCACTGTACTAGACTATTCTCTATAGTGCAGGCAGGCCTAACGAACATGAGGTTATAGTTTACAAACTACAATCTGTTTCTTAAAATATATTCTTTGAAATGTGATATTGTAAATTGGGAATGTTTGGCTTTTAAATGCTATTAATCAACTCTAAAATTCAAGACTTTCATTAATAGGAAAATGTTTGCAAGAATGTTACATGCCATATTTAATGAAAAGGAAAAGACATTTATCTATACAGCTCATTTGCCATAATAATTTGTCATTCTTTCTGCATTTGCCAAGAGGTCTAATAAAATTCACCCATATATACTAGTGCAAGCCGGAAAATGATATTATTTTATTTATTTTTTACGGAACAGTCACCTTGCTGTGACCACTGGTCTTTCCTCCTTTTTTTTTAACAATGTAAATATGCTTGCCATGAGATTGTACCATTCAAATACAGATATCTGCGTTAAACACTGAATAGGTAAAATTCTCAAAAGCACAACATGAACACATATTAAAAATAAACAACCATGAATTAAAAAGCTAACTACCATAGTCACGTTCAGGGGTAGGGGGAGGGAAAGGTGAGGGGAAGGGGAAGGGAGGCAGAGGGAGGTGGGAGATATTTGGCACCTGGAACAAAGTCAGCAATCATGGCCAAAGGTGATCTGCGCTTCAATCTACAATTAAAGGCCCTTTTATTTATCCTTTGGACACAAGGGAGAGCATCTGGTTCCAAGCTGGCAAATCGGTATAAAGCCAATCCACCCCCTGGTTTCGTTAAGAATAATTTAATTGCCCTATTTGTTCTAAATGAAAACATCCATAGTCTATGCAATGACAACTTTATTAGTATATCAACACATCACAATAGAAAATACAAAACTTACGATACAATGACAACGACAATGAATGACAATGAAAGCATAAATACCCAATATCACATATACATAAGAAAGTTACTACAATAACTCAAGTGAACAAATATTTCTATTTATACAAATCAAATTCGTGTGTGGAAACGGAGAAAACAGAGGTACGATACTGATAGAATCGTTTTCCCAGAAATATTAATTTGATAGAAAATGTAATGGAAATATTTGGTGAAACACAACAAAAAACACAAAAAATATTAACACAAATATAGACAATCAGTCACAAAATAGTTACTTTAATTTGGGTTAACAAAAGTTGACAATAATTTTTGCTTATACCCTTTTTGAATAAACGTAAAATTTTGCTGTTTTATGCTATCATCCAGCGAATTCCAATGTTTAACACCGGAAATTGAAACACAAAGTTGCTTCTTCCTTGTTCTGCCATATCTTTGTTTAAATTTTTTTTTATTGTCTGGTGTTATACCTGTCAGTTGGAATTAGTGAGAAGTAAACTTGCAAATTTGATGGTAAGCATGTGTGGTACGCTTTAAACCTAAACACACCTGTATACAAGTCTACAATATGTAAAACTTCTTTTACAACTTGTAAAAAGAGCTCAGAAATATGATCTAAATATTTGGCATTACAAATAATTCTAATAGATTTCTTTTGCTTTAGGAATAAAATAGTAATACTATAAATAGTAATACTGGACCTAAACGTATTTCCCAAAACTTCAACAAAGTAAGTAAGATAAGGAAGAAAAAAAGCACAGTATAAAGTTTTAAGTCCATCACTGTTCAATAAATGACTAGCTTTTAGAAAGTTTTTTGATAAATAAAGAATATGCTCTTTCCAATTTAGTTTTTGAATATTAAAACACCATGAAATTTTATGACATATACACTCCTTTAATTGTTACTTTATCAACATATATGTTCAAGAAAATCATATAATGTGTTTTACTCACATTGAGAGATAATTTATTAACTGCAAACCATAAATGTTAAGTTTATGCAGTTCCATTCTTATATAGACTGCTAAGAATATTGATATCATCATGGGAACAAAAAATATAAGTATCATCAGCAAAAGGTACAAATTTAAGTAACCTCAAAACATTGCAAATATCATTGATGTACAGTTTAAATAATTTGGGACCCAGAATTGACCCTTGTGGTACTCCACACACAACATAAATTGGATTTTACGTCATTAAATTGGACATACTGTTTTCTACTGGATAAATAACTACTAAGCCAATCATGAACTGAAACCCATTATGATTTAATTTTTTAAGCAATAAATGATGGTCTATTGTGTCAAATGTTTTTTTTTAAATAAGGTTTCAAAACAAACGAAATGGCAACCAAAAATAGTAACTTTGTTATTTTCAACTTAATTTAACACTTACTTTACTATATACATACCTTAGTTCAAGAAGATGAAGCAATATACCTTATTTGTGGTGGTGAAAAATTCACTTAAGCTGCAATTGAAAATGCTCCCATTAGCTTGAACGTCCCAAATTTATACGTCAAGTGAAAAAAAACCGCCCTGTTTGCTGAGCAAATCCAGACTGATTAAGAAGTCCTCTCATCAGGTAGCACAGAGCTATTTACATGATCCTTAAGCTTGGTTGAGAATTACTTCAAGTTCAAGCAAAAGAGCTGAAGTGAAAAGTACCGTATTATGTCATAATCAAATACAGAAATATAGTGAGAGCTTTAAATCAGTTATATTGTTAAGAGATTAAGCTATTGGAGTAGAGGTACTGTACAGTCCAAATTAAATTTGTATTTAGTATATAAATAATGAGTTTGAATGAAAAGTCATGCAATGGATAGATGTGTTAACATTTGAATATATATACTACTAAAAGCATGATAAGTGCCTTAAGTTGCCAATTTACAAGAACAAGTAATAACAATCAACCTAAAACCCAAGGGGAGAATAAATGTGTGCTGTCACTAAGGTGCTTGGTGATCATTCTGGGAATACAGTAGCTGCTGAGCCTCTTTATTCTCATTATTATTTGTTTTTTTATTTATATTTTTATTTATTTTTCACAAAATTTTTAACAGTACTTAGAAGATGTTGAGAATATTTTGGATAGTATTGCAACGATTCCCTTATATGGACAAAAATTTGGAACCAAACTACTCTTACTCTCATTTTTATAACCATTAACTCATTTGCATGTTACAACCACAAGAGAAACTGAAAGTGATTAAGTGGGTATAAGCTAGATTAGGAAACAAAACCAAAGGGAAATCCCCACCCAGTGATTACGCCTTTAAATAAATTACATATGCAGCACAAGAGTAATTTGCAAGCTAACCCTGGCTGAAGTTCATACAGCATGTACCTCAGAAAGATGACCTTTGACCTCCACCTATGACAGCAAGG